>WBNM01034566.1:11803-24824 GCA_013399055.1 Ramphastos sulfuratus | reverse complement strand
TCCCAAACCCACATCAGGGGGAGGAGCAGCTCCCACATCTCCAGCTGGGATCAAGGTGGAGTTCCTCATCCAGATGGGGCACTCTTGTTGAATCCAATTGCTTTTGTTATCTTAGAATCACAGAATGTCAGGTTGGAAGTGATCCCAAGCCCCATTCCAACCTCTCTAGGTGATGGTGTAGTTGAAATGAGACAGACCAGCACTCTGTGAAGCTGAGTCTTCAAACTGACCAATGCAGATGAATCCAGGTTTGGATACTCCAAACTAGAGTTGTCTACAACTGAGCTCCGTCCACAATTAAAATTAAACATAACCTCCAGGTTTAGTTTTGTTTTTTGTTTTTTTTTCCTTTTTACAATCTAATTAATATGTGTTATAAAAAGTATTTATTTCAGTATTTAAAAATTCTATTACTTGATGACTGTTATTTCCAGAGCAAAGGAACCAATTTCTGTATCCACCTCTCAATGAACCCTCTCTTATTTCAGGGACTGACAGTAAAATGAATAGAAATAAAGAGAAAAGAAAATAAAGAGTGACTATAAATAGAGAATAGAATGAAATGGAATAGAAGTATAACAGAAAAGAATGGAATAGAAAATAATAGAAAATAATAGAATTGAATTAGAATAGAATAGAATAGAATAGGAATAGAATAGAATAGAATAGAATAGAATAGGAGTAGAATAGAATAGGAGTAGAACAGAACAGAACAGAACAGAATAGAATAGAATAGAATAGAATAGAAATAGAAAGCAGACATTATTCTAAAAATCCTGACTTTGTTTGTAACACAGAAAGGCTTTCAAGCACTCAGGCAGCCTGTCCTTCTGCATCACCTGCTGTTGTTTATAGCTGTAAGAGGCTCAGAACATCTTCTAGAAGTTTAAGACTATTTTTGGCTCAGCAAAATGGTAAAATCTTCTAATTGCTGTAAATGATGGAGGTTTTTTTTTTATCCCCCCAGTCACTGCAGAAATTATTGCTGATGCTTTGTGTCCAACCAGGAACATGTTGTCCTACAAAGATGAACTGGTGATGATTCCTGCATTTATTCAGTGGCAGTAGTCCCAGGTTTCAATACGTATCACAGTGTTGATCCTAGCAATTATGGCTCAGACTCAATCTACACACAAAAATCTCATTTATTCAGATTTATTCAGAGCTACATTAATGAGTCAATAAAGCTCTGATGGAGCTGGCTTTGTGCTCCTCTATACATTATCTGGAAATTTCAGCTGCAGCCAACAGACCAGAGGAGGTTGGGCTTTGCTCCTGAGTTGTTTTTTGGTTGATTTGTTTACAGAGTTTCATATGTTTCAAACTTTTCCAGTTGGCCAGGGTTCAGTCAGAGCCTAAGTTTCAGAAACTGGAGAGTCCTTAGAGTGGGGATTTTAATAATAATGTGGAGTTTTTATCATACTCAGTGAACTTCACAGGCAGAGACCTTAGAGCATCCTTCTAGCACCTGAAGGAGGGACTTTGAACAAGGGCCTGTAGTGACAGGACAAAAGGCAATGGCTTTGAGCTGGAAGAGAGGAGATTTAGACTTGAGATGAAGATGAAATTCTTCAGAGTGAGGGTGATGATACACTGGCACAGGTTGCCCAGGAAGGTTGTGGATGTTCCCTCCCTGGAGGTGTTCAAGGCCAGGCTGGATGAAGCCTTGAGCAAGCTGCTCTAGGCGAAGGTGTCACTGCCCATGGCAGGAGTGTTGGAACCAGAGAATCTTGAAGGTCCTTTCCAACCCAAACCAATCTATGAATCTACGTTGCCCATGCTTGTGTTGCTTCACCAAGCATCACTGAGTGCTAAGGGTAAGTAGATTATGTCCAACTCTAACCTGTGCAGTCGATTTATCCAATTTGTACTGAATCACAGAATCCCTTCTGATGGAAAAGACCTACAATTCTGTGAAAGCGCAGCTGGAGCAGCAGAGTTTATTAAGTTCTATTGGAGTTCAATCCATCTGAGCTGGCTGGAACCAGCTGTGCCCAGCACTGGGCAGCCCCAGCCTCCTCACAGAGGCCACTTCACCACCAGTGCCTGGACACCTGCAGTCAGTGTATCCTGGGGGCATTTCTTAGCTTTTGCTGGGTCCCAGTGTTTCAAACGATGTTGAGGAAAAGTACAAACAGGTCCAGTCTGTGCTGCTTGCTTCACACCCTATCTATTATTGTACTGTGAATTTCAGCTGTTAGAACACCCAGAAATTACCATTTGCTGCCTTGTTCTTTGATATCTGGCATTTTTTCTTTGCAGGCAGACTATAATAAAGAAGTCAGTTATTGCTATTAGACATATTTTAGAAGAATTCTTTTTTTGATGCATATCTCCACTCGGATTATTAAATTTAAATCACTGCTGCTATCAGTTTGAATACTAATGATCCATCCTGCCAGATGGAAGCCTTTAATAAATTTCCACTTTTCTCTACCAGTCAACTGTAAATCTTAAATAAGAGACTTTTCTTTTTGGGTGATGCCAGCTTTAATGCCTTATGTCCACACTGATTTCAATGTCAGAGGTACCTGGGAGGCATGAAACTCTTTAATTAAATGCCATTTCTTCCCATTGATTGAGATGCAAGGCAACCCCAGCCCCCTTACCTTGTTTGCCTTACGCTGCAGTGCAATTAAAAGGCTTTTTCTGGGTCTATTGTAATGGTCTCTGAAATGCCAGTTACTTCTCTGCCCTGTTTCTGCTGGGTGCCAAAGAAGCTCCTTCACTGTATCTTTCAGCTGATGTGGATATTTGGTGTATTCAGAGCTTTGAGCCCTTTTCTGTTGCTGTTTGTGCAGCTCCAAATACCATTCTCCTCCATACAATACCTCCTCTTGTGGAAGAGGAGGAGGGAAAGGACGGGGAGCTGCCCATCTCCCTAGCAGGAATGTGAAATGCAGTTAAATCCAGCTGATGGCCAGTAGCTAGCAGTGTTCTCCAGGGCTAAGTGCTGGAGCCAGTTGTCCTTAATATCTTTATCAATGGTCTGGCTGAGGGGATTGAGGCATGCTCAGTAACTTTGCAGATGACACTATATTGGGTGAGAGTGTGGATGTGCTGAAGGGTAGAAAGGCTCTGCAGAGGGACCTAGGCAGGCTGGAATGAGGTTCAAAAAGGCCAAGTGCTGAGTCCTGCACTTGGGTCACAACAACTGTATGAATGCTCCAGGCTGGGGGCAGAGTGTCTGGAAACTGCCCATCAGAGGAAGACCTGGGGATAGTTGGTTGACAGCGGCTGAGCATGAGCCAAGGTGTGCACAGGTGGTCAAGAAGGCCACAAGCATCATGGACTGGCTCAGGAATAGTGTGCCCATCAAGACCAATGTCCCTCTGGAGTGGACACTTGTGAGCCCACATCTTGAATCCTGAGTTCAGTTTTGGACTCCTCACAAGAAGAAGGACACTGAGGTGCTGGAGCATGTTCAGACAAGGGCAACAAAGCTGGTGAAGGATCTGGAGAACAGGTCTGGTGAGGAGAAGCTGAGGGAACTGGGGTTGTTCAGCCTGGAGAAGAGGAGCCTGAGGGGGGACCTCATTGCTTTCTACTATTCCCTGAAAAAATGATGCAGCCAGGTGGAAGTTGTTATCTAGTATCAGGTGATAGAATGAGAGGAAATGGCCTGAAATTGTGCCAGAGGGAAGAAATCAGGCATTGGAACAGGCTGTCCAGGGAGGTGGTGGGGTCATTGTCTCTGGAGGTGTTCAAGAAATGTGTGGACATGACGCTCCAGAACGTGGTTTAATGGCTGTGGTGATGTTGGATTGATGGTTGGGCTTGGTGATCTTAGATGTCTTTTCCATCCCAAACAACTCTGATTCTACAACTTTCTCCAGTGGCACAGGATCCTACATATTTGAGGTGATTTGTACACTCAGGAGGGCACTGCCACCCTTCCCACTGCCGTGGCTGCTGTTACAACCCAGCACCTCAGGTGCAGGATGAATGAAACTAGATAAAAAATTGTGCCTGTCTGAGCAGCACATCTGAGAGCATCTTTTCATCAACTGCTGATATCTTCCTCCAGAGTCATCAGCTATGTTCACTTTTAGAGGCTCTACAGCAGCTAAAATCTGTGCTGCTGGGGGGAATTGAGCTTTATATAGCTTAACCTTTTTTCTGCTGCTTTCTGCCTAGGTGGGAATGGCTTCTCCAAGAGAAAAATAGATTTCTGGCACTGTGATGATGTTATAGGGAAAAGGTAAGGTGAGAATCCTGGTGGTGGTGGGGAGGGGAGAGTAAACATGAGGTAAGAGAAGAGAAAATGAAATCACAGTCTTCAAACTTTCTGTACCTTGGGGAGAACAAAGAGAACTAAAATCCTGATGAGAGTCAATAACTGTTCCCAGTGGAATCCTTGGAAAAGCCTACAGGTAGAGGACATTTCCCAGTTACTATTTTCTCACTTATTGATTTGTTTTGTCATCAAAGCTGAAAGCCACACAGCTAAACCTGCCTCATCCATGTACCACCCTCTCCAAATAATCTCATTATCTCTGTGACGATCTGAAGTGCCAATTACACGAAGTAATTAATAATAGCATAACAAAGAGCGTGGGGTTTGCTGAGCTTTGTGCTGCTGCTTTGTTCATCACTTTCCTATTTCGTTCTCTCTCTGCTTCCAAGTTGGTGACAAAATAATGCCCGTTGGAACAGCTCCATCATGGAACAAAAGATGTCAATTATATCAAAGCAGGGGCACACACAAAACATCTCAGATGGGTTTGAGAAACGTTCTGACATAGGGATGGTAATTAGTGTATTTCAGTTTCAACAACTGTAATTAAAGCCGACCTTTAAGTTAATTATGTCTTGACATTTATGATTTTAAACTAGCTTTCCCTGTGGTGGTGGTGGTGATGCCTTATATACAGATGCTAATAAACAGGTTCTGTAGTGTGAACAAGCAGGTTTTGATGTGCCTGTGCTGTGGTTGGGAGAAGAGCCTCATGTACGTGCCAGAGGCACAGGATTGTCAGGTTCAGCAGTCAACCCAACAACATCATAGCCACTAAACTGTGTCCCAAGAATGCCATGTCCACACGTTTCATGAATACTTCCAGAGATAGTGACTCCACCACCTTCCTGGGCAGCCTATTCCCATGCCTGACCACTCATGCAGGAAAGACATTTTTCTTAATCTCCAACCTAAACCTCCCCTGGCACAATTTCAGGCCATTTCCTCTTGTTCTTGATCTTTAAGGTCCCCTCCAACCCAAGCCATTCAATGATTCTATGATAATTTTGTCATAGGACCCTTTCCAGTTGAGTCTGAGGGCCATGCTTGGTCCTCTGTCCCTCATCCCAAATTACTGCTCATTGCTGCACAGGTCTTGTTCTTACAAAGCAGCTTTGCTCTGCCCTCTCTGCAGTTTGCAGTCTGTTCAGTTTTGTCTCTGCCTTGGCAGGACACTGTTGTAAACCAGATTAGTGAGCTGAGGGAGGTTACAAAAGAAACTCCTCTTGAAAAGGGAGAAGCAGTGAGAGGCATCATTGGCTGCAACTGTTTGCTCTGGCAAGGGAGCAGAGAGATGTCTTAAATGCACAGCAGCAGTTCAACCTCTTCCAGGCGAGGAAATGAGAGAATGTTTGCACTTTCAGGCAGTAATTACAGCTGCTGCTCCTTCCTCACTCTGCAGAAATTAAGATGTTCCTGATTGCAGCTTCAGTTTCATGGTACAAAGCTTTACCTCTCAGTGCCTGACAACCTTTTTCTCTCTTCCTTTCCTGCAGTAACTTTGTGCTGTGTCAACATAACTCTGTGATACTGGAGAGAAGAGACCAGCCCCCAGTTAAGTCCAACCTCTTTCCAGGAAGTTGTAGAGAGCAATGAGGTCTCCCCTTAGGCTCCTCTTCTCCAGGCTGAACAACCCCAGTTCCCTCAGCTTCTCCTCACCAGACCCTTCACCAGCTTTGTTGCCCTTCTCTGGACGTGCTCTAGCACTTCAATGTCCTTCTTGAAGTGAGTGGCCAAAAATCGAAGCCAGGATTTTAGGTGTGAGCCTTTGATATGTTTGTGCAGTTGATGTTGTTCCTAGATTTTTTGATGTCACTCTGGCATTGCTAATCCTGCAGGAAAAAAACACTGGCACAATTTCCAAAGGAGTTTGATGAGCAGCAGTCCATGTTGCTATTGTAACAGCTCTGTATTCTTGTGAAGCTATTAAGGTAGGATGGAAATGCAAAGTAGAGTAAGTCCATCTCTCATACAGCCTGTAGTGCAGCAATGACCACAGTGAAGCAGTCAACCGTGAGAGCTGGAAATGGAGTTGAAAACCTGTGTCCAAAGAAGAACCATGAGAACGATCAGAGGATGAAATCCCTGCCATATGAGGAAAGGCTGAAAGTACTGAGTTTGTTCAGCCTGAAGAAGAGAAGGATCAGGGAAGATCTTATTACCATGTACCAGGAGAATGGAGACTCACTTTGTACAAGGATTGCCGTGGAGATGGCAAGGGGTGATGGGTACGAGTTACTGCTTGGGAGATTCCCATTGGATTCCAGGACAAAAGGTTTGCCCTGGAGCACAGTTGGACAGTGGGATCATCTCCTAAGGGAAGCAGTGAATTCCTCTATGCTGGACAGCTTCAAGACTCAGTTTTACAGGGTGCTGGGCCAGCTCATTTCAACTAGACTATGAAAGGTTGGGCCAGATGATTCTTGGGGTCCTGTCCAACCTGGCATTCTGTGATTCTTAATGAAAACAACAACAGTGATAGGGAAAAGCTGCATTGTTTATAACAATAAAACCCACACTGTTGTACCATGGAGAGATCTGTCTGGAGTGAAAAAGATCAGGAGTCCTCAGCAAAGATGTTGGCCCTTTCAAAAGTCCAAGGGGGTCTTGTTATTGATTTGGGAAGGGTGGGAGCTTGGTCTCCAAAGCCTGGGTTTTACAGCCCCATTGCTAATAGTGTGCCTGCAGAACTGAACTCTTGTTTTGAGAGGAAAAAAACAGCTGCGCCTTTTAAAATTAAAAGCACAGCAACTTCTGTAGTCTCCTGCATGGGTGTTGGTAATTCTGTCCTTACCCATGCATTAATCTACTTTGTATAGCTCATATGCTGGAAAATCTCTGCTGCTTACTTTCAGGGTGTGTATCTTCCCATCCATATGGGACTATTTGTATATCATAAATAAATATATATATATATATTTTAAGTGGGATGAAGCCAAAGTTCCAGATGCTTCGTGTTTATATGGGAAGCCAAGTGGGCTCACAGCCAGAGCATTTATTAGTGTTGAGGGCTCTAAGCCTTCAAATTATATCTGATTGTTGGAAATCTGATTAACACAGGCAGGCTAAAACCATTTCCCCAAAGCAGTTCTGGGCTCTCTGGTTCAAGAAGGGCAGAGACTTGCTGGAGAGGGTACAGCAAAGGGCTACAAAGATTGTGAGGGGACTGGAACATCTCTGTATTGTCCACAGAAATTATTGTTTAAAAATAGTTTTCTGATCAACCAAGTAAGTAAAAAGAGAAACGAGATTTGGCAAAGCTTTGGGTGGTGAATGGCTGAGAGCAGCCCTGAGGAAAAGGACCTGGGGGTCTGGGGTGATGAAAAGCTCAACATGAGCCTGCAGTGTGCACATGCAGCCCAGACAGCAACCGAGTGCTGGGCTGCATCAAGAGCAGCGTGGCCAGCAGGGCAAGGGAGGGGATTCTGCCCCTTTACTCTGCTCTCGTCAGACCCCATCTGGAGTACTGTGTGCAGTTCTGGAGCTCCCAGCACAGGAAGGACATGGAACTGTTGGAGCAGGTCCAGAGGAGGGCCATGAAGATGATCAGAGGGCTGCAGCAGCTCTGTTATGAGGACAGGCTGAGAGAGTTGGAGCTCTGCAGCCTGGAGAAGAGAAGGCTTCAAGGGGACCTTATAGTGGTCTTCCAGTATCTGAAGGGGGCCTACAGGAAGGCTGGGGAGGGACTACTGACAAGGTCTTGCAATGACAGGACAAGGGGCAATGGGTTTAAACTGGCAGAGGGGAGATTTAGACTGGATGTTAGGAGGAAGTTGTTTGCAGTGAGGGTGGTGAGACACTGGCACAGGTTGCCCAGGGAGGTTGTGGCTGCTCCCTCCCTGGAGGTGTTCAAGGCCAGGTTGGAGGAGGCCTTGAGTGACCTGTACTAGTGGGAGGTGTCCTTGCCTTTGGCAGGGGGTTGGAACTAGATGATCCTTGAGGTCCCTTCCAACCTTACCATTCTATGATTCTAAGCTAAGGTCTTCACTGATAAATTGACAGGCAAGGTCTGTCCAGTTCCTCTCAAGGCTGTAGTTAAATTCTTATAGAATCATGGATTGGCTTGGGCTGGAAGAGACCTTCAAGATTCCCAGTGCAGCACATATATTTATGGGGAAAGCAGAACCTGTTTCCTTTTTTCCCTATGCTAACAAATTCTCAGTGTGTTTTCTGAAGCTGTTTGCTTGTTTGGATAAGCCCAAGGTTTGTTTTCTCTTTTGTTTCTGCATAAAAGTTTGACGACTTTTTTATGATGGGTCACTTCTGATGAGGGAGAGGTCAACAGAAAGTTTTACAGAAGCAAGACCTAGCTTGGCTGAGGGTATCTGGAGCCCAGCTGCCTGACCTACTCATTGACTGTGTTGTCTAATTGGGCTGTTGTGGCTCTGCAGCCAGCAGTGTGCTGCTGTAACTGCTGCTGTAGTGAGAACATGAAAATCAATCTGAAATGAAGGGCAACACAAGCGCCCTGCCTACAGAGTTGTTGAGTGTTTGGGCTTGGTACTCCTTTTGTGAGGAGAGGCTAAGAGAGTTGGGGATTTTTAGTCTGGAGAAGAGCAGACTGAGGGGGGAATCTCATCAATGGTGATCAATACTCCAAGGGTGGGTGTCAGGAGGATGGGACCAGGCTTTTTTCAGTGGTGCCCAGTGACAGGAGAAGGGGTAAAGGGCACAAACTGGAGCATCAGAAGTTTTGTCTAAACACAAGGAAGAACTTTTCTGTAATGTAAAGACCTGGAGCAGGCTGCCCAGGGAGGTGGTGGAGTGTCCATCTCTGGAGACATTCCAAACCCACCTGGATGGGTTCCTGTGTGACCTTTTCTAGATGACCCTCCCTTAGCAAGGAGGGTTCAGAGGTCAGTTCCAAATCCTACCATTCCATAATTCTGTGGTTCCAAGGATGCTTTTTGCTTCCACGATGGGATACTGTAGAATTATTCCAAACAAAATATATAGCTATTGGTGCTCTTTTAAATCTCTCTTTGCTCTGCATTAAGAAGTGGGTTTGGATGAAAGACAAACCACAGAACACATCGATTTTAGAGATATGCGACAAAACCATGCTAGGCTTCTGGAGCTGTGGTGCATGGAATAGTTGTGTTGTATGCCCATAACTGCCCCCTCCCTGGAGCTGTTCAAGGCCAGGTTAGGTTAGGCCTTCAGCAACCTATTCTAGTGGAATGTGTCCCTGCCCATGACAGGGGGGTTGGAATTGGATGATCTTTGGGGTCTCTTCCAACCCAAACCCCTCTACGAATCAACGAACTACTGGAGTTTCTCCTTTCTCAGATGAAGCTTTAAAGAGTGTGGGATCTACTTGAACTAATAGAACACATGAAAAAGGAAAATGACATCGTGCAATAAGCACAACAGCATCAGCTCATTCTTTCCCTGCATAAGTTTCCTCCTAGCTCTGCTGTTTTTGGCATTTTAGAAAAATAAAACAATTGATCTGATCTGAAAACTGCATGAGAAGCAAGAATGCTTTCATCAAAGTGAAAATGAAAAAATAAGCCCCTGACTTCCTATACTTAAGTTTGTCAGATCCAAAGGAAATGAGGCAAACATGTACTGGGATTGGAACCTGATTAGAGAAATTACTTGGAACTTAGCCTGGAAACATTGCTAAGCTACCCCAGCCCCTCTGCTCTGCTTGTCCTGCTATTGCTGCCTTTTGCTTTGCACCTTAAATGATGGAGAGGTGAGACATGTTTGCTCTTCCTTTTTCTGTTCTCCAGGGACTAAATACCAGAAGCTTATTTATCAGGTAAAAATAATTTTAATTTGATGTTTGTACCATTCTTTCCAAATGTGAGACCTGAATTTTCTCAAACATCATTTTGTCAATTCAGGAAGTAAAAATACAGGAAGAGATGTATAGTTTTTTACCAAAAATGTAATAGAGAATATTAGAAATATAGAATCATAGAATGGTGTGGGTTGGAAGAGATCTTAAAGATAATCTAATTCCAACTGCCCTGGCATGGCCAGGGCCACCTTCTAGACAATGGCTTTGATGGTGTTGGGCTGATGGCTGGAGGAGGTGATCTTAGGAGTCTTCCCCAACCTAATGATTCTCCGATTCTCTGATAGGCAATTCTTATCTTTGAGCTCACTCCTGGTTTGTGGGCATGTAAATGTAGCTAAACTTGGACAAATGGGGCTAAGGTTTTGGGAGTACAGGCATACTTGGAGACACACAGAACCCTGGCTATGTCAGCCTTTTTTCTTAGTGACAGCAGACTGAGTGCTACCAGGATGTCAGCTTCTCAGTGACAAGCATCGTAAAGCCCAGGACAAGATTTGGTTTTGCCACTAGCAGAACACAATGTTGTGGGACAAACAATTAGAGAAAACCCATGCCTTGTGAATCTCAGCATCTAATGAGGCTGAGTCCAGGACAAACAATTAAAAGGCTGATGTTGGGAGCAAGCAGGGTCACAGGAGTTCTAGAAATAAAGGTGGTGTGGAAAAAAAAAAAAAAAACTGAAAAGAGAAATGATGTGAAATTTCCTTCTAGCAGCGTGGTGTGAGGGGAGTTAGCTCCTGAGAAGAAAAAGACAGCTGGGTTTTTCCTTATTCTTATGACTTCTTTTGTGTAAGGAGATGTTTTCCTGAATGCTGTGCCCTAAATTCTCAGCTTCACCTGTCTTTCACAGGAGAATGCCTGTGAAACCTGGGCTTCAGGTAGTCATACAAACCGGGCCATTTCTCCTCCATGTGTATCCAGCCTACTAGGCTTTTACACACAATTGTAAGGTGGCATATGGTCTTCCAGGCATAGAGTGCAGGGAAGTGAAAGGACTAGAGGAAATTATTTCAGTCTGTGCCAGGGGAGGTTCAGGCTGGATATCAGGAAATATTTCTTCACAGAGAGGGTTATGAAAAACTAGAATGATCTGCCCAGGGTAGTAAGGGAGTTACCATCTCTGGGAGTGTGCAAACAGTGTGTGGACCTGGTGCTTGGGGATATGGTTTAGTGCTGACCCTTCAGTGCTGGGTTGAAGGTTGGACTGGATGATTTTTGAGGTCTCTTCCAAACAGATATATTCTGTAATTCTGTGATTCTGCAGCTGCCATTGAGGATCTGGGTCCATCTCAAGTTGTAGGGTGAACCTTTCCTAAGGACACTGCTTCAAAGCCTGATACATAAGAGAAGGGCTACAGAACCTGTTCTTTCCTTTCAGAAACTGCAGAGCAAATGTCTAGCAAAGACTGGAGATTAGAAAGAAAATCTTTAGAGTGAGAGTGGTGAGACACTGGGACACATTGCCCAGGGAGGTTGTGGATGTTCGCTCCAGGATGGATGAGGCATTGAGCAAGCTGCTCTAGTGGAAAGTGTCCCTGCCCATGGCATGGGGCTTGGAAGTAGATGATCTTGAAGGTCCTTTCCAACCTAAACCTTTCTATGAATGTATGAAATTTCAAGGCAACACGAGGGTGTGTGCTCTGTAATGTGACATCTCATGAATGGTTTCACATCACTGGAATTCTTAACACTGCCCAAAAGCTATGAAGAAATGCAGAAGATACTTAGGCCTGGAGATATTTATCTGAATTCAGGTTTTAATAGCAGGCTTCCTTCTGGGGAAGGGAGAGGACATTAATACTTCAGCTAAGTCTGTATTAGACTAATACCAATTTGTCATTTTACCTTTATTTGATGATTTATTTATGAGGATGATTTAATTTCAAGGCCTATACTATTTTCTGAGCTGTTACCATCTTAAATACCTCTATACCTCACGCTGCGAAGCCTTTGAACATACACACAATATTCTCCTCCTCCTACATCTGCCTTCCTTACATGAGAGCAGAAAGCAAACATTTTTAATTTATCAAAGAATGCCTTTCATTTCTTGCTTGCATTTTGTTTCCTTTATAAATAATTTTTATCTACAGTTTTGAAAATATAAACAAATCCTCCATGACATTCTTTCTGATCATTAACGTTCACAGTCTCTCAGATCAAAAGTTCTGCTGGGTTTCTTTGTGAACGTGAAAAGTCCTAATCCATGTGCTCACAGAAATTGACATTGGGATGCTTTTCCTTCCATTGTTTCTGGTGGGTCTCAATGGATCTGAAAGGTAAGGATCTCTTTGGATGCACCTCGTATTTGATGAATGTTCCAGAGTTGAGGACCAGACTATCCATGACTGAAAGCAAATATTGGATACTCTGTCCACTTTTGGGAACTGNAGGCTGCAGAGCCCCAACTCTCTCAGCCTGTCCTCATAGCAGAGCTGCTGCAGCCCTCTGAGCATCTTTGTGGCCCTCCTCTGGACCCACCCCAACACTTCCATGTCCTTCCTGTGCTGGGGGCTCCAGAACTGCACACAGTCTCCAGATGGGGTCTGAGGAGAGCAAAGGGGCAGAATCACCTCCCTTGCCCTGCTGGCCACACAATTCTCCAAAAAGAGGTTGGGGTGAGGTGGTTGTTGCCTTGTTCTTCCAAGTAACTAAGAGCAGAACAGAAGGAAATGCCATGAAATTGTGCAGGTGAGGTTTAGGTTGCATATTAGGAAAAATTTCTTTCCTGTAAGGGTTGTTGGCACTGGAACAGGCTGTCCAGGGAGGTATGACTGGCAAACTTACTGAGGGTGCCTCCATCCCATTGTCCATGTCACCAATACTAATGGTGTTACCCTGTACTGCTGGTCCATCCAAGTGCAGCATTTTGCTATCTGCCTTATTTAAACATCACAGTCTGCCATGGATAAGATCATTCTCTTGGTTCAAAGAGCACAGCACTCTTCAAACACATATTTTAGGCTGCATCAGCT
>WBNM01034566.1:0-11787 GCA_013399055.1 Ramphastos sulfuratus | reverse complement strand
CGCCCCCCCCCCCCCCCCCCCCAAAAAAAAAAAAAAAAAAAAAAATCCCAGTATGGGAGCTGAGGTAAGAAAGTAGCAGGAGTTGTGTGGAAAAGCGATGACTCCACATGACAGCCTCTCAGACTGCACTACAGAAATGATGACCTTGTAGAAGACTTTAATGAAAACTCTTTCAGTTCTAACCTACAGAAAGAGATTGGACACATTTCACCAGCACATAGTCCAGTGCAGGAGATACAAATACAGTCCTTGGAAAGGAAATCAGACCTGTGGGCAAGATTAGGAAAAGTGCTGAGAGGGATTATGAAAAAAATAAAGAACAATCCACACATAGGCAAATAGAAATAGCCACCTATCTCAAACACATAACTCCAGTGAGATCTCCAGCCTGCTTTAGTGCTCTTCAAAATCCTGTTAGTTTACCTCTAAGCACCTAAATGGCTCTCAAAATGTACCCCTCTGGGCCTAAAATTTTTGGGAGTCACAAGACTTGAAAGGTGAAAAGGACTCAACCCATCTGCAAGAATCACAGAATCTTGGAACCATAGAATCATGAAATGGTAGGGGTTGGAAGGCACCTCTGCAGATCATCAATCCAACACACCCACACCCCCAACAAAGCAGGATCACCTGCAGTAGGTCACACAGGAATGCATCTGTATGGCTCTTGAAAGTCTCCACAGAAGGAGGCTCCACAACCTCTCTGGACAGCCTGATCCAGGGATCCAGCACCCTCACACCATAGAATTTTCACCTAATGTTGAGATGGAATTTCCTGGGTTCCAGTTTGTGTCCATCAGCCCTTGCCCTACCACAGGACACCAGTGGAAAGACACTGGCCCCTTTTTGATACCCATTCTTCAGATGTTTATAAGCATCAATAAGATCCTCTCTCAGGCTGCTCTTCTCCAGACTAAACAGCCCCAGGTCTCAGCTCTTCCTCATCAGACAGGTGCTCCAGTCCCTTCATCATCCTCAGAGCCTTCATTGGAGGCCCTTCTCTTGAACCGGGGAGCCCAGAACCATGGCCTCACTTGGGCAGAGTAGAGGGAGAGGAGAACCTCCCTTGACCTGCTGTCCACTTCAAGCAGAATTCATTCAAATCAAGAGTACATTTGTCCAATCAACAATCCCTCCATCATCAGCGGAAAACAAACATCCATCATAAAACCTCCTGTAAAGGATAAAACGCCCTCTGGAAGTACCTTGCTCATGTTTGGTATAAATTTGCCTCTGGAAGACACTTAGCGGCAGTTTGAACGACTAGGCACAATCCATGGCTGCAGCCTAGGAGCAGAGTGAAGGATTCTCTCTGCTGCTGGTGTCAGAAAGTCATTTTCTGCCCCACCCAGTCATTGGTTTCACATTTTAACTGGTACAGTTTTGATGGTGTCACATTAGAAGGAAAAGAATCATCCTACAGAGAGGTTCCAAGCATCAATTTCTCCTGCATCCTCGGGCTTGAATTCATAGAATCATATAATCGTTTGGGTTGGAAAATCCCTCCAAGATCATCAAGCCCAACCATCAACCCAATACCACCATGGCCACTAAACTGTGTCCCAAAGTGGCCACATCTTTCTTGAACACCTGCTGTATAGCCTGGTTGACATGCTGGAGGGAAGGAGTGCCACCCAGAGGGACCTGGACAGGATGGAGAGGTGGGCATGTGCCAACTTCATGAAGTTCAACAAAGCCAAGTGCAAGGTCTTGCACGTGCATTGAGGTGATTCCAAGCATAAATCCAGACTGGGAGGAAAATGGATGGAGAGCAGCACTGAGGGAAAGAGCTTGGGGATACTGGGTGAGGAGAAGTTCAACATGAGCCAGCAATGGGCACTTGCAGCTCAGAAACCAGTCACATCCTGGGCTGCATCCCCAGCAGCATGGGTAGGTAGAGGGAGGGGATTCTGTCTCTCTGCTCTGGTGAAAGCTCACCTGGAATCTTGTATCCAGATCTGGAGCCATTAACGCAACAATGGCATGGAACTAGAGTTAGACTATATCCAGAGGAGGCCACGAAGATGATCAGAGAGCTAGAGCAGCTTCTCTGTGAGGACAGATTGGTGTTGTTCACACTGGGGAATAGAAGACTCTAGCGAGACCTTCTAGCAGCCTTCCAGTATTTGAAAGGGGGTCCAGGAGAGCTGGAGAGGGACTTTTGTTAAGAAGCTGGATTAAGATGAGACATGAGGAAGAAATTCTTCCCCATGAGGGTGGTGAGGCACTGGAACATGTTACCCAGAGAAGTTTTGGAGGCTACACACTTTTAAGTGTTTAAGGACAGGTTAGCAGAGGCCTTGACCAAACTGGTCTAGTAGGAGGTGTCCCTGCCCATGGCAGAGGGTTTGGAACATGATGATCCTGAAGGTGTCTTCCGACTCAAAGGGTTCTGTGATTAACTTTGTGGTTGTTCCCATGACAACAGACTCCATTCAGGAGGGCTTTCTGAATGAAAGCTCTGCTGGTGCTAATGGGATGACTGCACAGTTTGGGGACATCCACTTTCACTCCTTCAATACTTTCTTTAACCAGATCAGCATTTATTTAAAATAATGACTACCCTGATTTCTTCCCTTGTCCCAGTTTCCACTTCGCTCCCATTCTGCCAGTCTAGAGTGACAAGAATTTTCTCTCCTTGTTTTAACTTTCTTGGGACAATAGATTTTGGTTTCTAAAAATGTTATTTTTCAAATGAGCAAGTTTTTAAAACAGCCACCCATGAACAAAACACATATTTGATAGAATTTGAAACTATTTCTGTCAAACCCTAGACAGACACACCTCTGCTCTGGGTGTTACTGCTGAACATTGAAGACATCAGCTCCTTTGGGTCCTTTTCAGTCTGCCTTTGTCTACCTCATTGTTTCCTTCTTGTAAGGATTAAGTGGAACAACTCCAATTAATTAGCATCAGTGCATATGGAAAATAAGAGGAGCTCTTGCATTGCAGCATGAAGAGTTGCTGTAAGCTCCTTAGCACAGCCCTCAGTTCCCACCTCAGAATCACAGAATCGCTGAGGCTGGAAAGGACCTCTGAGATCACTGAGCCCAGCCTATGGCCTAACAGCATGACATCAGCTAAACCATGTCACCAAGTGCCACATCCAATCTTTTCTTAAAGACCTCCAGGGATGGTGACTCCACCACCTTCCTGGACAGTCCATTCCAGTGCCTAATCGCCCTTTCTGTGAGGAAGTGCTTCCTAATATCCAACCTAAACCTCCCCTGGCACAGCTTCAGACCATGCCCTCTTGTCCTGTCACAAGTTGCCTGGGAGAAGAGCCTGACCCCCACCTGACTACAACTTCCCTTTAGGTGGTTGTAGAGAGTGATAAGGTCCCCTTTAATTCTCCTCTTCTCCAGGCTGAACAACCCCAGCTCCCTCAGCCTCTTCTCATAAGACTTTCCCTCCAGCCCCCTCCTAGTCTTGTTGTTCTTATCTGGACCTGCTCCGGCACCTCTCTTCATTCTGCTGCTGTATCATAGGTTAGATGGTTCCACCTGCCCATACCATGGCACATACCATGCTCATCTCAGTCACAACATGGAGAGTTCCAGCCTGTGGAACTGCCAGCTGCCAGGCGTTTCCCTGGAGGTGCTGCCCAGGAACAGGAATCACAAGATCACAGAACTCCAGGCTGGAAGGCACACCAAGGATCATATGGTCCAACAGGTTGCTATCCTTAAAGACCTGCTGAAGGGCATGAAGTTTCATATCTACAAACCAAAAGAAAAACCCAAAACCCAACAAACAAAAACCCCACAAGGAAGCAACAAGGGAAAAAAAAAAAAAAAAAAAAAAGCACCTGTAGAGCTCATTTTCCACAGTTTCCACCTGATTGGACTCCCCATTAGAAAAGGCTGGGCATAATTTGCCCCAGCTGCACTCAGGAAGCCTGAGGACCATCAGAGGTGGGGGTGACAATAAAGAAAAGCAAGGCTGCTGAACTCACCCAGTAGGAAGCCATCCCATTACACCATGCACACAAAATACATGCTCAGGGGCATGTGATTTTCTTGCAGAGCTGCTGAATGTTCACAGCATGCAATAAATAAATAAGTGTTGTTCTCAGGTCACGCAAGGAAGAAGAAGTCTGAACCATAAGAAAGGCTTTTTTTTTGGAGCTTCTATGACAGAGGAAAATCTAAGGAAGACTTGACACTAGATATTATGGCTGCAGCTGTCATATCAGGATCTCAGAGGTTTTAATACCCATTTTAAGTAGTTCTGAACCATCTTGTGAAATCCCTCTTACATAATTATCTGAAAAAATGACTCCAGTCAGCATTTTGTCTTTGAGGCATCAAATGGAAGATGGAATTTGGAATGAGTGCTGCCTGTTCTTCCCACCTTTGAAAAGCTGTGCCAAGATTATCTTGGTTGTGGCAGCAGCTGCTCACAGATTCCTTCAGTGCTGCTTTAGGTCTGCCGTGTGCTAAAAGAATCTGAGGCAGGCTTTCACAGTCTGTGTGTGATGGGTATANACATGGACAGTGGGATTGAGGACATCCTCAGCAGGTTGTAGATGACACCAGCTATGTGGTCCAGCTGACATGCTGGAGGGAAGAGAAGTCATCCCTAGGGACTTGGAGTTGTTCAAGGCCAGGTTGGGTAGGGCATTGAGTAACCTGGTGTACTCAAAGGTATCTATACCCATGGCAGGGAGGTTGAAATCAGATAATCCTGAAGGTCCACTCTAATCCAAGCCACTCTACGATTCTGTGATATGTTCCCACATGGTGTATTGGTGTGGCTAAAGACAACTTGGGGACAGCTCAGGTTCTCAGATTGTTGTTTAGTCTTCAGAAGAGGATGCTGAGGGGACACCCCATCACCCTCAACAACTATCTCAAGGGAGTTTGGAGCAAGCTGGGGATTGATCTCTTCTCACATGCAGTGAGTAACATGACAAGAAGAAATAGCCTCAAGTTGTGGCAAGGCAGGTTCAGGTTGGATATTAGGAAAAATGACTTTCCTGCAAAAGTGGTCAGGCACTGGAACAGGCTGCCCAGAGAGGTGATGGGGTTGCCATCCCTGGAGGTAATTAAAAGTTGAATGGATGTGGTGCTGAAGGACGTGGGTTTGTGGCAGGGCTTAGCAATTGCCAGTTGTCTGAGAATAAAATGTGTGGCTAAGCAGCAGTGCGGGGGCCTAATATCTGGAGGATACAACACAATAAAGCCCTGGATCCAGACAAGATGATATTGCCTAGGTCAGAAGATTGCCACCATTTCATGATCATGCTGGGGTTTGATGATTCCAACTTTTGTTTTAATTGATAGAGTGAATTGTCAGTCATTAGGGTAGCCTTATTAGGTGCAGCTCTTTAAATTACTCTGAAAATGAAGCTGGCTTTTTGCTGCTTGTGTGTCTGCATGAAGCTCTTAATAACAATCCCTCATTAATTCTGTAGCTCGGATTTGACAGTGGATTTGTTCTGTTCCCACTGGAGCACTGAGAGGCTTGGCTTGCTGCAAGCAGGAGCAAGCCCAAATTCTCCTGATGCAGAAACAACAGTGCTGCAGCTACTGCAAGCAGATTAGGATGAGAAGAACAAGATAGAAAAAACTCCAGCTAATTGAGAAAATGGCCTGAAATTGTGCCAGAGGAGGTTTAGGCTGGAGGTTAGGAAAAATTTCTTTCCTGCAAGAGTGGCCAGGCATTGGAACAGGCTGCCCAGGGAGGTGGTGAAATCACCACCCCTGGAGGTATTCAAGAGAAGTGCAGACATAGTACTTGGGGACACGGTTTAATGGCCATGGTGGTGTTGGGTTGATGGTTGGAATCCATGGTCTTAGAGATCTTTTCCAACCCACACAGTTCCATGATTTTGTTTTGTAAAGACAATCAGTAAAATCATACCCTCTGGTGAAGACAGGAGTAGCTTCACTATTAAATTCAGGGAGGAAAGCATTTTATCCTATGTCCAGAGTGTTAGTTCATGTGGAAGGTGAAAAGTACAAGATTTCATTGTAAGCTATTCCTGAGAACATAAGTCCTTTATCTTCTTGTGGAGATGTCTGGAAATACCAAACAAGAATTCAGCCCACAATGTTTTGTACATGAAGAAAGTGAGGAGCAAACCTGGATTTAAGGAACTTTGTCTTCTAGACAAGAACTATAAAAGGAAGTTTTACACCTGGGGACTGCAGCCACGGAAAGATTGAATCATTCCAGAGATGTCTGTCACAGCCAGGAATGAAAACAGATCTGAGTTTCAGTCCAGACTTACCTGCCAGCTCAGTTCTTCCCACTCTTTAGATCTGTCCCCTTTAGGGGTGCCAGGAGGATTTTCAGCTCTAACGAGGAATTTGTGTTTTACCAGTTCTAGGACAGTTGATTCAGTTGGAGGTCATGCTAGAGCACAGAATCACAGAATGCCAGGGTGAAAGGGACCCCAAGGATCATCTCCTCCAACCTATCTACATCATACTCTAGTTGAAATCAGATGGCCCAGCACCCTTTCAAGCTGAGTCTTGAAACTGTCCAGAGTAGGGGAATTCACTGCTTATCCTTGGGAAATGATTCCACTGCCCAGCTGTTCTCATTCAGCCCAGACAGCCAACCGAGTCCTGGGCTGCATCAAGAGCAGTGTGGCCAGCAGGGCAAGGGAGGNTCTATGATTCTATGATTTGCTTCTGCAGTTGATTTGGAGTCTCACCATCAGCAATTTGTACCCATCACCCCTTGTCTTTTTCATGGGGCTCCTCGTAAAAAATGAGTCTCCATCCTCTTGGTAGCCACCCTGGTCTGTGGTGAGAAGGTGTCCCCTGAGCCTTCTCTTCTCCAGGTTGAACAAATTCAGCTCTCTCAGCCTTTTCTCACATGGCAGGGTTGCCAGGCCTCTTTCTTCTGGCTGTTTTCTGCACTCCTGATTATTTATTCAACATGGATCTCTAAAACTGCCAGCAGCAGATCAAAAAGGAAACACAGGGACACAAAAGCATTTTTGCTAACATCTTGAGACAGAGCTCGGCTCCAAAATACTGTAATGCTTCTGTGTCAACATCAAATTGCCTCAGTGGCATGAGCAAATAAAAGGATATGACCTTAGTTTGAAACAGGACTTGGAAAAAATGTAGCAAAAGGTTTACCTAGCCTCCCAAATCAGTCTATGATAGTGGAGGTCTCAGACTTCTTGGCTACCAGGAGGATGGAGACTCCCTTTTTACAAGGAGTTCCATGGAAAAGACAAGGGTTGGTGGGTACAGGTTACTGCTGGGGAGGTTCCCATTGGGCCCCAGAAGAAAATGCTTCCACATGAGAAATATTGAACATTGGAATCATCTCCTAGGGGACGTAGTGGACTCAGCTTGAGTATTGGGCCATCTCATTTCAACTGTACTGTTACCTAGAAAGCTTGGACCACATGATCCTTGGGATCCCTTCCAATCTGGCATTCTGTGTGGTTCTGTGAAGCTAGTCTAGAATTTTCCCTTTCCCTTTTGTTTCAGCCTCATTGCCCATATTCACGGTATAGCCACTTTGCCTTTGCTATGCACATTTGTGTTGCATCAGTAATTGAAAATACTGTAAACCACAGAGATCCTTCTCAGATTGTTCCTTGACTCACACAATCACAGAGATTGTAAGGGACCTTCGGAGATCATCGAGTCCAACCCCCCTGCCAAAGCAGGATCACCTAGGTCTTATGAATGTTCAAATTTGATATTTAGGAAATATTAAATATTAAAACTTTATTGACATGAATTCCCATGCCAAACAAATACACACCCCTAATAGTGAACAATTTACAATTTACCAAAGTCTGACTACCCAGTTGGGAATCATTTACACTAAAGGCATAAAGGAAATTTTAAAGTAGCTTAGAGAAGAAATACAGAGATGCAAATATCCAAGGGCGAGGAGCGGCAATCGCTGCTGCCAGCCACAAAATGGATTCCCTTTGCCCTAGGCAGGGCTATTGGTGGGAAAACCAGAGACTCCAATAGATTTAGTAGCCACATTTACTCACTGATTAGCGCTGAAATGATAAATGAGGAAGTTACAATTCCAATTTTATGCTCTCGATGCAACCACGAGGCAGAGAGGGTAGCAGAGCCTGAACATGCTGCTGAAATGAAAACAAAGCCTGGGAGGGAGCCCCGTGTCCCCCCGGACCTAGCCTGCAATACCCACCGGAGGAGGAGGAGCATAGCCCAGAAGCAAGTGAGGTCAAGCCCCTCCAGAGCAAAACCCCTTCAATTGCTCCTCGAGGCAAAATAGACCACTGGCAGGAGAGAAATGTGAAACCCAGCCAAACGGACAGGGGATCAGCATTGCAAGCAAATGCTCAGGGCCCGTTTTGCCCCAGCAGGACGCTAGGGCAGTCTGCACAGGAATGCATCCAGGTAGGTTTTGAAAGTCTCCAGAGAAGGAGACTCCACAACCTCTCTGGGCAGCCTGTTCCAGTGCTCTGTCACCCTCACTGTAAAGAAGTTTCTCCTCATGCTGAGGTGAAACTTTCTATGTTCCAGTTTGTAGCTGTTGCTCCTTGTCTTATTGCTGTGCACCAAAAAGAAGTTGATCCCATGCACTTGACACACACTCCTCGGATATTTATAGGCTTTGATGAGATCTCCTGTCAGTCTTTTCTCAAGACTTATTTTTTACACTGTGCTTTTGACTTTCCAAAAAACTGCTCTTTTAAACTGTGTTTAACAAAAGGCACATATTTTAAAAGAAAAAGAAATAAAAAAGATTGCACAAGGCTGCTTTAGTCAGTGGAAGTGCAGTGCCTGTTTTGTCTATGAGAAGCAAACAATTCCTGAAAGTGAGACTTTCTGCTCCTGCAGTCGTTGTGAAGTCAGCCTGCCTTTCTGTGGCATGTTCTGGGGAACTCTGAGGCTTATTCATTCTCATGATTGATTTCCTCAAATTTATTGTGGTTCAGAGGAATGCTTAAGGATGACTTTCATGGAAACCGATCCAGAAGGGCCTATCTTATAGCAGAGACAGTGACATTTCTATCCTTCTTAGATTACAGAACAGAGATGAGCACTCAGTTTCCAGGGAAATATTATCTTTATTATTTTATAACGTGCTGTAATTAAAAAAATTAAAATACTTTCAACTGCATATTCCTCAATGAATGAGTGAACTGTGAAACAAAGTCTGGGTATTTTTTTCACTGAAAAATCCTCCTTATCAACAAGTCTGAGCTGTAATTCTGCAAACTTTGCTCTGCTTGAGTAACCCCATGAAACTCAATGGGGCTACAGAAATGGATCATTTGATTACATAATTGAGAAGAGAGTTTTAAGCAGAGCTGAGAAGACACTGTCAGACACCAGGAGAATGTTAGAGCCTCGAGTTCAGATCTGCAGTGGTTTTTTTTTTTTCAGAAAGGCACACTTAGAGTAGAATCACAGAATATTTTGCATTGGAAGTGCCCTTCAAGATAGAATCAGTCATGGTATGGCTTAGGCTGGAAGTTACTCTAGAAATCATCTACTTCAATCTGCCTGCCATAGGCAGGGATGCCTCTCAACTAGATCAGGTTGCTCAAGACCTCATCTGACTTGGCTTTAAACACTTCTGGGTGTGGGCATCCACAATCTCTTTGGGCAACTTATTCCAGAGTCTCATCACCCTCGGACTGAAGAGTTTCTTCCTATGATCCAGTCTAAACCTACTCTCTCTTAGCTTAAAACCATTCACTTATGTTCTATCAGTAGACATCCTTATGAAAAGTCCCTTTCCAGCCTTCCTGAAGGTTCTCTTAAGGAACTGGAAGGCACCTATAAGCCCCCATTGGAGTCTTCTCTTCTCCAGGCTGAACAACATGATCCTTCTGTCTGTATTCACAGCAGAGGTGTTCCAGCCCTCAGATCATCCTTATTGCTCTCCTCTGGACTCCAACAGCTCGACTTTCTTCTTATGATGGGGACACCAGCTCTGGATGCAGTATCTGAGATGATTTTGCATACTTTCTGACAATGTCCTTCTCATCTGTAAGTAGTAATGTCATTGTAACTGCAATGATCTGGGGCTATAAATGGTGCAATATTTATAGGTAGAAATGGTATCTTGCTTAAAAATCTTCTCATGTGGTGGGAAAATGTAAAATCTTCAGGACAAGAATCACAGAATAGTAGGGGTTGGAAGGGACCTCTGGAGATCTTTGAGTTCAAGCCCCCTGCCAAGGCAGACTCCCCTAGAGAAGGTCATACAGGAACACATCCAGGTGGGCTTTTAATGTCTCCAGAGATGGAGACTCCATCACCTCCCTGGGCAGGCTGCTCCAGTGCTCCATCACCCTTAAATGAAAAGAAGTTTCTTCTCATTCTTAGATGGAACTCCTTATGTTCAAGTTTGTGCCTGTTACCTCTTCTCCTGTTGTTGCCCTGTCAGTATTTCATCTGGATTTATGATTTAAGCCTGAAGAGGAGTCAACATCTGTGAGGCTGCTTTTCACTCAGCCTGTCTTAAGTTGGATCTCTGAGGATCACCTTCAGGACTAAGCCACATTTAACTCCTGATTCAGACCTTCTGTGTTTGCATCTGTTGCTTATATGGATGTTAACTGCATGGCAACACTGCTGAGTGCACTGCTGAGTTCCAGAAACCAACCCAACAGAGCCTGCCAATTGATCTCCCAATGTAAGTGTGATTGATCTGGGTAAACATCTCTTAGTCCCTGCTGCCCTCAACCAGCTGGCAAAGGTGGAAGCAAAAAGCTCTATATGCCCATAAGCATCCTATGGATTTAACACCCTTGCTTTGCTCTGCTGTAATTCCTCTTTGTCTGTTTGGGAAAAAGATATTAAACCTGAAATGAATGACTGGGATTGTCTAAGCACAGTGCTGTGCTTTGTGGGCCTGGGTATAGCAAGATTTGATTATCCTTTCCATGGAATTTTAATAAATCAAGGAGCAGATGAGACTCATAGGATGGAGTCTCCATCTCTAGAGACTTTCAAAACCCACTTGGACATGTTCTTACGTGAGCTTCTCTAGGTGACACTGTCTTGGCAGGAGGGGTGGACTTGATGATCTCCAGAGGTCCCTTTCAATTCCTACCATCCTGCCTATCTGTGAGTCAGGACTTGCAAATTTCTGCTTGCTATTCCATGCTTGAATAATTGTTAATGATCCTCATTAGACTGCTTCTTGCAGAAACCTTCCTGATTTACAGCAAAGAAGGGTCAGCAGGCATGAGCCAGTGACCTAATGGAGGCACTGGTAGGTGTTTGTGTTGTCCCTGGAAATGATTGCTTAAAAAAATGTTTCTGATCAGCCAAGAGAAATGAGGTTTGGCAAAGCTAAGGTCTTCACTGATAAATTGACAGGCAAAGTCTGTCCAGTTCCTCTCAAAGTTATAGTGGTTTTCACAGTTAACTTATAGAATCGTAGACTGGGTTGGAAAGGACCTTCAGGACCACGTAGTTCCAACATCCTCTTTCATGGTCAGGGACATTTTCTACTAGATTAGCTTGCTCAAGGCCCTATTCAACACTTCCAGGCTTGGAGCCTCCACAACTTCCCTGGGCAGTCTGTTCCAATGTCTTACCATTCTCATGGGGAAGAATTTCCTTCTCATGTCTCATCACAATCCAACCCCTCACAGTTTGAAGACACATGCAGTTGTCCTGGTTGTGCTGGGCCAGACTCCCAGGCTAGCAGCATCGCTGAGTCCCCAGCACAGCTGACTCCACTTGGCTCCAGCTGTGTCCCAGCCCAGCAGCATCATAATCACTATCAAGGGAGAATTTGGAGGAGAAAGGAGCTTCTTGCTAGAAGCTCCTGCTTGGATTACTCACACTGCTGTCCTGCTGGGGCAAA
>WBNM01034565.1:92028-244923 GCA_013399055.1 Ramphastos sulfuratus | reverse complement strand
CTCCCAAACCATCACACCTAGCCGTAATTGTCTCCCCATTACACATGTGTACCTGATCATTATATGACACTGAATAAGTTACCCTGCATGTTTTGATTTGTCATTCTTGCCTTCTCACAGACAGTATTCTTGAAACTATGCAAAGCACAGGGACAATGGCCATTTGGAAAAATGTTGGGAATTGGTGACAATATGCCAGTGACACAGCATGCCAGTGCAGAGTGTTTTACAGGGTCACAAATCTCATCCTTACAAATACTTCTCTCCAAGGGCAGTAGAAGACTGCAGCTCAGTGATACTTACTGTATGTGTACTCAAAGTGAAATTCAGAACAATCATAAAACTATCCTCCTCTCTTTGGTATTGCCTCAGCATTAAAACTAGCACTGTTTTATCTTCTTAACAAACATGTCAATACTTATATACAATTCATCAGAATTTTTATCCCATCTGAATTTGTTTCTAAAATGACTTTTAGGTCACTTTTAAATGCAATGTTACATTTCAAGGACTTTCTCATATTAGAAACACATTAGCAAATAATCTGAGTGCTGTCTCTGTTCCACTGGTACTAGATGAGAACCAATCTACAAATATACAACCATAGAATATTTAGGATGAAAAAGATCATCAAGTCCAACCATTAACCTACCACTGCCAAATCGACCACTAACCTGTGTCCCTAAACATCACTTCTACATGTCTTTTTTTGCAGAAGGCACTTTATCAGGTTATTGTCTTCAAGGGCTTTGACATCACTTGGCTTGTGACAGGCATAGTTTCCTGAGATATCATTTCCAGCACACAAGAGTGAAGTGAGACAGAGAAGAGTATACCTCAGCAGTTATTATCTCTTCATTTTTACACAGTCCAGGCGGCCTTTTCCTCTGTTCAATTTTTATTCTCTTTTTTTAAACAAAGAGACTATGAACTGAAGCTTCTGTCTGCATTTTGTCTAAAGTCCCAAGAGAGAACAGAGTGACAAAAGTTAATTTGTGTAAGTTCATTGGCCCAAGGTTTCTCCCCTTCTTGTGTGCACAGGACTAACCTCTTCCAGAAGCTGGCTTGACTTGTGCCTGGCCTGTTGCCATTACCTCCTTGATTTTCTTCCTGTAGCTGTATTTTTCATTGCATTTCTGGTTCCACCATCAAACTCACTCCTCACATTAAATTTATAAGCAGTATCTTAGCACTCAGAAGGGTAAAGCCTGAACATAGGCTTGTCAAATAAAGGTCAATAAATGCTTACAGTTCAGTAGCAAAGTCCAGCTGTGTATGCAGAACCTTAGTGGGCAATGTGTGCTGTAACAGCCTTCATCTTGGGGATCACGTCAGGCCAGGAAAAGGCTTAGCCCCGAGGACATTGTGGGGACGAGGATGCTGCTTGCTAAAGCACAGGAAGGGATTTCCTTTCCCGGCACATCATGGTAAAGGAACATTAGTTTGCATGTGCCTCTCAATCATCCTGCAACCAGGATATAGCCATGGCACACACTCAAGATGGCAAACAACACAAAAGGCATAGGTAATTATGTCTTAGTGGCAACATTATGAGCAAAGTGTTCTAATAAAGATATGTTCATATCACGAGTACTCATGAAACAACTTCCAAGTGCACTAACTCAGTAGAGCTCCAGTTATATACAGATGGATTCAGGGCCCAGGTTAGCGAGCTGGCACTAGCTCAAGATTGCCTTGAAAGTTATCTTCTTCAATGCTGATTTATCCTTGCTGCATCCTTGCAGACAGCAGGGTTACAATGTCAAAAGCCAGGGAACTCAAATTGTGGCATTCTAGATCTGCTGTGAGTAAAGGACTTTTTACACAGATTTGCAAAGGGATTTTCTGGGATTCCACACTGAAAGTTTCCACAGTTAAATGGAGAGGGAAAAAAGAGGAAGAACAACTTCCTTGACAAAAAGAAAGTATTTTGAAAAATGAGGACACTGTGTGGCAGGACTGTTTTTCTCTACACATTCCTTTCTCTCTTTCAGAAAAGATTCTTACAAATACTTAGTAATTTATCTCTATAATCATATAGTAAATATTGCACATCATGATTTTATCTCCTTACTGTTTAGTACCTGACCCTCTTCTAGTTGTGGATACATGTGTTAATAGTTAAAAATAATTTGGGGAATGTCATTGTGATATAAACATTTAAATATATGACTATCCTTTAGCTGTAACACCCATCAAATAGGTATTTCAAATTTAGACCAGAACTTTAGCGTCCATGATATTGTATATAAACATCTGTATGTCTATTTTATATATATATATATATATTTTATATATATATTTTATATATATTAATAATAAATCCATCATGAAAATAATTCAAAACACAGGGCAGTATCACAAGTAATGGTTAGGTGTTTCTTTGTGATAAAATACCAACTACATAAGAATTAATAATAAGGAAGTTTTTAATATACAGTAATAAAGAAATATGTATATCAAAGTTAGAAACTGATAGACTAGAAATTATTGAATATCTAAAATTAAAATGCCGAAGCTAGATCAGCTAAATAAATGAGAAACTGACTGACTTAATTAATTATCTCAGAGGAAATGAGCTCTCCATCATTTATCAACAGTCGTGGCTCACTGGAGAGGTCCCTGAAGGCTGGAAGCTGGCCAGTGTGGTGCCCATCCACAAGAAGGGTTGGACCCAGGAAATTACAGACCTGACCTTAGCCTGACCTCATTGCCTTGCAAGATAATGGAACAGATCATCCTGAGTGCAATCACAGGACACCCACAGGATGGCCAAGGGATCAGACCCAGCCAGTACGGATTTAGGAGGGACAGGTCCTGCTTGACCAACTTGATCTCTTTTTATGACCAGGTGAACTGTCTGGTGGACGTGGGGAAGGCTGTGAATGTAGTCTACCTGGACTTCAGCAAGGCCTTTGACACTGTCTGCCATAGCAAACTCCCGGTCAAGCTGGCAGCCCTTGGCTTTGACAGGGGCACTATGTGCTGGGTTAAGAACTGGCTGGATGGCCTGGCCCAGAGAGTGGTGGTGAATGGTGCCACATCCAGTTGGCAACTGTCACTAGTGGTGTGCCCCTGGGATCAGTGCTGGGGCCAGTCCTGTTTAATATTTTCATTGCTGATCAAGATGAGGGGATTGAGTCCATCATCAGTAAGTTTGCAGATGACACCAAGTTGGGAGCAAGTGTCGATCTGTTAGAGGGCAGGAGGGCTCTGCAGAGGGACCTGGACAGGCTGGACAGATGGGCACAGTCCGACGCCATGAGTTTTAACAAGGCCAAGTGCCAGGTTCTGCACTTTGGCTACAATAACCCAATGCAGTGCTACAGGCTGGGGGCAGAGTGGTTGGAGAGCAGCCAGGCAGAGAGGGACCTGGGGGTACTGGTGGACAGCCCACTCAACATGAGCCAGCAGTGTGCACAGGTGCCCAAGAAGGCCAATGGTATCCTGGCCTGTATCAGGAACAGTGTGAGCAGCTGGACCACGGAGGTCCTTCTGCCTCTGTACTCGGTGCTGGTTAGGCCACACCTTGAGTACTGTGTCCAGTTCTGGGCCCCTCAATTTAAGAAAGATGTTGAGGTGCTTGAACATGTCCAGAGAAGGACAAGAAGGCTGGTGAGGGGGCTGGAGCACAGCCCTGTGAGGAGAGGTTGAGGGAGCTGAGGTTGTTCAGCCTGGAGAAGAGAAGGCTCAGGGGAGACCTCATTGCTTTCTACAACTACCTGAAAGGAAGTTGTAGCCAGGTGGGGGTTGGTCTCTTCTCCCAAGCACCCAGTGACAGAACAAGAGGACACAGTCTCAAACTGTGCCAGGGTAGCTTTGGGTTGGATGTTAGGAAGAAGTTCTTCACAGAGAGAGTGATTGGCCACTGGAATGGGCTGCCTGGGAGATGGTGGAGTCACCATCCCTGAAGGTGTTTAAGAGGAGGCTGGATGAGGCATTTAGTGCCATGATTTAGTTAATTAGAAGGGTTAGGTCATAGATTGGACTCAATGATCTTAGAGGTCTTTTCCAACCTGGTTAGTTCTGTAATTCTGTGATTCTGTGAGCTCAGCAGTATAGAAATAAGCGACCAGGTTGAAGGGTATCAAACAGAATATTGTTTATCGATTTTCTGAGGGAGCAATCAGACTTTGAGATGAGGACTATATCATGCAGTAATGCATGCTCAATAAAATGAACACCTACAACTGTAGTCCATTAGATGAGTAAGCAAGAACCTCATTCAGAGTGACAACATTTGTCCTGTTTCATTAATTAATTGCATGTCAGAATTCTATCAGGTAGCTTAAAACAGGTCACAGATAAACTAATTCATATAGGTGAGGCTGATTTCCTTCATGGGCAATTTCTGGCTGATAATTTGAGTGAATTATCTAATTTAATACAGCAAGTAAACAAACATCCTCTCTGCAGCAATCCATGTCAATACACAGAAAGTCTTTAAAAGGCAATTTACTTAAATTTCCAAAGTCTCTTACTAATACTTTATTACTATTTTTTAAAGTCATTGCAGTTTCTTTTTCTAACATTTGTCAATGCATACAGCAAAGGTGGGGATAGCATTTAGTCCTCTCTCCTTAGAAATTTGTCTTGCATCTAGGTAGGATCAGTCTTTCCCCTTTAGATTCAATGTTTATTCCCTGTATAGATAATGGAATCAGGTGCTTCTTAAAGCCTCAGTAGTCCTGCCTGCTGAGGCTAAGGTATCTCAGGTTACCCCTGCCTTTTGTCTGCTAAGCTGGAAAGCTCTGCAAAGGCTGCTGCTCATTATTTCACATACAGAACAGATTCCTGGGGATGGAACCATACCATGCACCAATCCTTGTCAAAACAAGCCAGCAAAACAATACCCATGAAAAATGTGCTGTCATGCTGACATTTACTCTCAGGAGAAAAAAAAAAGAGAGAGAGAGAGAGAAAGAAGTGGAATGAAAACAAATGTTTAGGCTTGGATGCCTACTGAAGGAGGTGGCATGTCGTGTGGTCAGCAGCCCAGCAGTTACAGCACCCACATCAGGGAATTATGTGTCTCAATTAAGGGTGCTCAAGGTGAGCTTCAAAAGGATAGCTGTGTCCTGTCCTAGATGGAGCAATTATTCCCATTGATGCCTCTCTGCTTTATGGAATATTCTGAAATACTCAAAGCAGAACGAGAATTAGTAAGAGGAAACTTAAGCCTCAATCCCCTCTTGAAACCAAGTGTTTCTTGTCTTACATTTAAAGTATTAGTGGTGTCAGCAGAAGAGATTGAGGCAATATTGCCATATTTACCTCATGTCACTGGAAAGCTCAAGAAGAAGTAACCTTTAAGCAGAGGAAGAAGGCGAACCCTTGTATGCAGCACCCTGAGTGAGGCAGAGATGATACCACAATGTGGAGAGGCCAAACAAAAAAAGCAAACATCTGAGGCAGCAAGCAATTAAAAACAAACCAGAAGCATAAAGAAGCAGGGTTAAGTGGCATGATGTACAACAACCTCAGTCTGCCAGCCAACTCACCATCATTAAAGACCTACCAGCTTCTAATCAGGACTTGAAGAAAAGAGAGTAAGGCTTTGAATTACTCTCAGCTTGAAAATCACAGAGGTATGAAGAAGAAGAGGCAGCATATCTCTTCTGACAATGTAGCATCTCTCCCCTTTTGCTCCTGGCAGTACAAGAACCTCACCCAACAGACAAATGTGGTAACAATCATTTTGAGAAAGATCAAACTCCTCTAAATTTTCTTCACAGTTTCCTGTCACTTTCATGTATGAGACAAATACGAATTATTTTCAGTCACTTTGAAGCAGTAGGGTTTTTTTCTTTTGTAAATACGTTGTTCTGAGAAAAGCACTTTGCTTGGCTCTAATCAGAAACTAATTAGAATCAGCATATGCTTTTCTGCAGTTACTGTGTCATCTGGAACAGCTAAATGTACAAACCCAGATCTAATCAAACTGAGATGCTTAGCATTGGAAGCATTATCATCTGAAGAGTCTTCTCCAGGCAGCAGAAAAAAAGAAATAGCAGCATGATTCAACTTACCTTGTATCTTGAATCGCCCTCTAAAAATCATTGTAGCTCCTCCTTGATTATAGAGGGGGTGTGATGTAGTTGCCTGAGCACTGGTAGACAGCACTATTTTGAATGCCCTGGAGTACCCACCTGGCTTGCACCTGCTTCTTTGTAAGAGCATGTATCTCCCCTTAGCCCAATGGCATATCTGCCAGGTTCAGGCAGATGTTTCAGGTACCCTGAAGAATTCCAAATAGCACTCATGAGTCGCACCTTAGCCACTGCTGTGTGCTTCAAGTAAGGCCTAAAGTCATAAAAGGTGAGCCTAGGTCTCTGAGAAAATGCTGTAGTGACTTGTGAAGAGCAGCAGGAGTGGCAACAGCTGAAGTCATGGCTAAGATGGGAGCCAAGGAGTGGAAGAACTGCCGCGGAACAAGCCATGGGTGCAGAGCTCCATTTGTACTTGAGTGAAGCACTACTGTGTTATGAAAGGACTGCTCAGCCATTATCATTATAACAATATATGTCTATATATATAGCTACATATGTGGCTTATGTCAAACTCTTTGCCTAAACCCACTTCCAACATACATGAAGTCTTGAAGCCACCACACACATATATGTACAAACCCCACATTTGTGCAGCATTCGTTATTCTACACCTATTGACAGTAACACAATTAATACAAATTCCACTCAGAGAGACAACTAATTAAAGTAAAAGCCAGAATTTGCAAAGCTGCAATCTTTGGTCACCACAAAATTCTTCTCTCTCAAATTTTCTTGCCTGTTTGATTAACTTGCCACTTGTCTTTTTGGTGGTTTGTGGGTTTATGTTTGTTTGGTTTAGGCTGGTTAGGTTTGGGGGTTTTGTTTGGTTGATTGGTTGGTTTGGGTTCTTCAGTTTGGTTTTCAAAACATTTGAAGTTCCATGTATTGAAGAAAAATCATTCAGTAAATACAGTTTCAGTTCAAGTGGTAATTAATGATTCCATTTATGGACTTGTGGATTTGTGCTTGACATTTGTAACACTGGCCACCAAAGTTTATCAGCAAGACTTTGCCAAGCAAAATGCAACAGTCTCCCATTCTAACTGCAGGATTTCATACAAACAAATGTGCAAGATAAGACACACAATTGAAAATTGTTCACCTGACTTATACTCAGGTGATAATGATGTATATAGTTGAATATCTTTAACCACTGAATTATTTTAAAACATAAAGAGAACTAGCCCATCCTGCAGCAACATGACCCAGCTTAAGGAGGCAGGTGTCTCCTTCAGAAAGTTGGGAAGGAGACATGGTTTTCTTTGAACATTGCTGTGTCTGAAGTTAAGACACAAATGAGGTTATTTATCAAGATGAGACTATTTATTAAAGAGAGAGAGAATGGAGCAAAGAAAATAGAGAGAGAGAAAAGGGAGAGAGAATGGAGAAAGAGAGAACAGGAGAGGTAGTATCCACCTCATGGTTCTTCTCTGGGGGGGGCGGGGAGGAGGAGAGACATCCTGGACTGCTGCCTCCAGCCTAAGATGTCCCCGGTGATGTTTGCCCCCAGGAAGCTGGCATAACCCAGGGCTTTTATTATGTTCCTGGTTCATTCATCATAGCTCTACCTGTCCCACACCTTTGTCACATTCCAGGGGTCTTTCTTGTGTGCCTGCAGGGGTCAGAGTCAAGCAGCCTCCATGCATCTTTGCCATCCACTCTCCACCACAACCCCTGAGGAGTTGCTGTCTCAGTGGGGAGAGATGACACATCAGGTGGCTCATTCGGGATGATCTTACGTTGAGACACTTCTCAGTTCTTAATGTAATTGCCATGATCACAAGGTGATTTACATCTTGAAGAGAGGATTCTATCAGCAGGTTCCTGAGCTGGAAATCTAGACTGCCTGAACAGAGAAGCAACATCTGAACTCTCTCCCCAGACTGCGCTGATTTCTAATTTGGGCCCCTGTAGTAGATACCTAAGGGAGATCCTGTAATTTTCAATTGTGTATCCTATCTTGCACATTTGTTTGTATGAAATCCTGCAGTTAGAATGGGAGACTGTTGCATTTTGCTTGGCAAAGTCTTGCTGATAAACTTTGGTGGCCAGTGTTAACGAATGTCAATCATAAATCCATGATTTCATAAATGAAATCATAAATTACCACTTGAACTTGTGAGGACAAGTGAGAAGTGTATAGAGTGTTAATATCTAAATACATGTAGAAAATGTTTGGAGGGCTACATACAAGCAAGAACAACAATAATTCCGAAGTATATAGCATGTCACTTAAGGATGCCAGACTATAAAAACTCAAATGAAAAGATCAATGATAATATTCTTCAAGCCCTCTATCAAGACCAACCAAATATACCAAGGAATTAAGAAGGTGAACTGCAAAGTCTTTTATTTATTTGATTTATACAAATACAACTCTGTTTTGGTCTTCTATGTTCAGGAATACCAAAAATATCATATAGGTACTATGTTTGAAACAACTTCATTATTCAACAAATGCTCCAGCCTGTTCTACTTATTAAGACCACTATGCAGCTGATGAAGGTGAACGTCTTTGTTCTCAAGGTGCATGGAAGATTGTTTGTATATGATATTGAACAAGGGGGAGGAAGATCCTTTGTGCATGATATTGAAGAGGCACAATTTGTGGAACTGGCCAAAGAGCATTGCATTTGCAGAGATACAGTCATTTGAATCTTCAGCATGTGATAAGAGAAACAGGTGCAGTGCACAACTGATCTTAAACAACAGAGACACTGATCATAGGACTAAGAAAGAATGTCAGCCTTGATGAGGATGAGAGACACTGTTGAGAAGTCTCAGAAGGAGCAGCACTGTTGGAGGCCAAAAATAATAGTACGGTGTAAACCTTTGAAGAAGACAGTGTATAATCTGAGGGCAGAGGGGAGGAGGGGGGAAGAAAAAGGAAGGGAGAAAAAAAAAAAGAGGTTTTGCAGTTTTGCAGATATTCTCTCTATGTGCACCCACAAATCATCCAAACACATTGGACAGAAGCCGAGTTCCATACCCCAGACTCTTGGCTAGCTGCCAAGAAGCACCATGGGCAACAGGATCAGATTAACTGCACAGGCTAAGAGAAAGTATGAGTGAATGTATGAGCATCTGCTTGTAATGAAGTTACAGTCAATAAGAACATTGATGCTCTTCCCTTTGCAACAGCCGCAGCTAAATAGCACAAGACAAACATTAATTAGCCTGCTGAAATGTACATATGTATATATATATATATATATATATATATACATACACACACTTAAAATATAACTCTATAACATAGCTTAAATTTCAGCTAGAGTGCACCGTGACATGGGATGGCCTGAGCAGATTTAGCTTTATCTCTGTAAATGCTTATAAAATTATTCTAACACTTGTCCCTCAAACAAACAAGAATCTAAGGGTAAGAAAGCAAGGTCAATCCAAAGCCAACAAGAGCACAGCAAAAAAATCCTTTGAACAGATCTTGAAGCTGAATGATGTGATAGAGCTACTTACTAGTGAAATATGCAGTTCATGAACTTGATGGCAATAATAATGCTGTTATCAACATGGAAACACTGGGTTTAAACTTAATCTTTTTTTTTCCCTGATAAACTCTCCCTTCATTCAGCCCGAGGATTTATAACCCAGACTGCTGTATTTCAGATTCAACCACACTGTGTATCTGTTTGTCCTATTTCTATAAGAATTGAAAGACAGTGCATTTATAAAGGGAATACTTTAAAGGCTAGACACTAGAAACCAAGTAGCAGAGCTAGAGGATCTGCAGAGGTCCCTGGGGAGCCATGCAGTGAGTATAACTGTGTTGAAAGCTGGCCCAGGGCTCAGCAGCACTCTACGCTAACTGAACAGTAGCTGAGGCAGAAAATTGGGGGTGGCAGTATCCACCTGGCTGCAGCAAAATAAAAGTAACAGACAGATACTTGGTGGTCACACAATGTCTTTATGTCCTTGCGAGGAAAATAAAAGTCTTGTAGTAAAAAGGCCAAAAGCGATCTTTAACTTTTTCTTTTTTTCCTGGCAGTACATTAGATTTTTTTTTTTTTTTTACTGTTCCCTAATAAGCACATTTATTTGTGAAATTCATGGATAACAAACATATTTACATTTCAAATTTTTAGTGTTACAAAATTTTTGGTTGAAGGATCAATAATTATTGTAAGCAGTCATAGAAACATCATTTTGTTCTTGGTAATAGAGGACACATTCAAACCAGCTACAATCAGAAGTGTTGATTTTGTACACATCCTTTTCAATATCTCATCCATCACTTCAGAGTTTTTCCAGACTTACCGAAGTGACAAACTCCTATGATCAAAGCTGGTAACTGGGGTGACAAAAATCTGTGCAAGAAGTGAATCAGATCTGTGGCAGGAGAAATGGAGGGACAGAGAACACTCTGCTTTCCACAAATTGAGAGTGTCAGTCATTGAGTGATCAGTCAACCTCATGCAATGGCTGATGATGCCTGAATGCATGCTTTTCACATAAGTACATAGGTACAAGAAGTTTTCTCTAACATCCAGGAAAAGAAATGGCAGTGCCTTTCTGGTCTGCTACTTTTCACTAGCCTGTGATGAGGAGGAAAATTAGTGCACAAGACTTAAGGACAAAATGTCATTTTCTGATGGTTACAGCATAACGTACAAATCCTCACTTGGGTTTTCTGGCTGATTCACCAGTAGTAACATTCAAGGTGAAACATGTAGCTTTAAAGTACAATAAACTATATTTCTTTCAGTATCTTCTATTAAAAACTGCCTCCCAAGTTGCTTTGCTAAATAATGGACTAGTTTCAGTTAAACAATAAATTTTTGCAAAGAAAAGTTGCGGGAGAGGAGAGCAGTTTAGAGCAGTTTAGAGCCATAAGCAAGAAAGCAACACTTCAGTGCAGTTGGAGCACCAGCGATAGTTTTCATCCTTTGGATGCTTTAAGTGAAGTCTCCTTTTAATACATTCATGTCCACTGGCAAACAATTAGAAAGTGTTCACTGGAGAGGAGAAAAAAAATAAAGAGTTTTCTAAAGAGAATTTTGCCTTCTGTGACATTAATTTGCAAAACAGCAGCTGCCACATGTCACCACCTAAATAACTTAGTGGACCAAGGAGGAACTGAGACTCTACAGCTAAGGACAGCAAATCCTAGACTTCATGTTAACTACCTAGAGTCCATTACAAACAAGGCAAGAAGGAAGTATAAGTGCCTTCATTTTGTGTCACTACCCAGTAGCTTGAGCCTATGTCCAAGATGTGGAATATTTTGTGTCCAGACCAAAGAATTCAGAGTCATATATTCCCTATTTTTCCAGTCAGTTGTGAAATAAATGAGCCTTAACCCATGTTAATGCTGTGAACTTCTCCACAGAAGACAGAGTAAAAAAAAACAAAACAAAACAAAAAAAAACAAAACAAAAAAAAAAAACCAAAAAACCACAAAAAAAAAAAAACCTCTCAAGTATACAGTATAAATCTGTGAAAATATACGTATTTTAAAATGTCATGGAACAGTTACAGACAGGTCAACAGATGCAACAAGTCTTGTATAAATCAAAGATGCTTTCACATACCCCTCTGCTTTTGCACATAAAAAACCCACACCTACACAAGAAGCCAGTCATTGCCTCTCAGAGTTCAAAAGCATGGTAGTGGAAAACAAATGAAGGCAACAAATAGGTGGGACCAATTATAACAATCAAGAGAGATTTTCTTTTCACTAGTGCCATGTTCTGCAACCAGAGCTTTAAAGAGACAATTTTTGTTCCCAAATCCCATCTTTGCAGATGCTTTTCTGACTCTCTTCCATCCTAAGGGAAGGGAGATCTACTTCCCCATTTGCCCATGCTTCCTTTTGACCATATTTTGTTATGCTTCTAGCCAAGTTGATGCTTTTCAGAAGAGATTTGGCACCAAGGATTACCTTTTCAAAGATAATCTTGCAAGCAAAACAGGCAGCATGGGAGGAAAATATTGCTTAGTGCCATGTGTTTCACAAAATACTAAGTTTTCAATTAGATTAGAAAAATAACAGCAACATCTGCATTCAGACCTGTTCTTCTGGGGGTATTATAACCCTTCATGGCTTTTTGGTGTGTTGTTTGTTTTGTTTGGGTTTGGTTTTTATTTTTTTTTCCAGGGGGCAGAGCCAAGACAAAATTTAATGGAGCATAGTTTTGTTTTGTTTCAAGTGTGTAGTCTTAACAGGAGCCCATAATAAGCACTTGTCATTCCATTTCTCCTCACAGGAATACCCTTGACACTCCCCATAGCAGCACATTATAAACAAACTAGGCAAGCACTGTGTGATCAATAGAGCGCTGTTTCTACACTGTGAGGTATCAAGAGATTCTTTAAAAGGCTTAACATTTGAAACTCTTTATGAGGGTTCCTCATTTTCCCCTTTTTATTAAAAAATAATATACCTTAATTCATACATTGGGGCTACTAAAAAGAGTACAGTTAAGGATTTGCAGAGAGTTACAATAGAAAGACCTTAGACTGTGAAGTCCTTGGACGCATGCTCCTGATGCCCCTCCTAAGGCTACTCTGCATTTTTTTTATGCCAAACACAGTAAAATAAGAAACTACAGTAGAAGTAAATGGTAAACACTGGAGGATGGATTAATAGCTCTGTGGCACTTTGAAGTCTAGATCTAGGAGTGAAAATTAACTGCAGTTAAACATCAAGTATCACAGAAGTTACCAAACATAATTCTTTCCCAGTTCTCTTCAAAAGTGAGTTTAAAAGTTGAAGTGAGGAATTAACTTCAGACTGGTGGTCTGTATTTAGACCTAGCAAGAAATCATTGAAAGGAAAGAATGGCAACCCTGAGACACAAATAAAATGAGCTGCCAAGAAGATTTTTCACAGTCATAATTATTTTTGAAATCTCACAGCTTGCTTTTCTTCAAGTAGAAAGCAAATCTCTTCAGTATTCTCTTTCATGACAACTTGGGCATCAGCTCTCTCAGAATTGATTTTCACTTGCAGTGGCATTGTTAATTATTATAATGAGATATGCAAGAGTCTAAGACTTAAAAAAAAAATTAAAAACAACAGCAATCAGATATGGTGCCTCATTGTCTATTTAATTAGAACACAATAAAGTGTAGAATTTATTCTTTTTAATGTTTTGCAGGCAATTTTCACACATGTGGTAAGTCTGTTAGGAATTTCATGCATAGTTAGGTTTAAAGCTTCCCTGATGTTTGTCAGATAACAGCTGAAGCAGTGATTTTGTGTTGTAGATATAATTAGGTGGCATATTGCCATGAGTTTCCCTTTTCCCCCCTTCTTTTTTGCAACTTGGATGTCAAAGCAAATTATTGATCTGCTTAAGACGTGAGTGGGCCAGTTACAGGGAAACAAACTAAGGCTAAATTTTCATTAGTTTTTCATTGAACTGTGAAGTTTCTAAAGCTTATTCTCATGTACATGGCCTGTGTTCCCCACTCTGCTCCTGTTGCTCTCTTATCCTAAGACAGCCTGTCATTGAAATGTTCTCAGCTGGGAAATAATTGCTTGTTTCACTTGGGATCTTGGTGATTGAGTGTCCTCACAAGAACCATCACCTCTGCTGGGATTTTTTGATTCTCCTAACAATGGAAAAGTCATGAATTGAAAGAAGGAGACATATGTCTGCACAGTGTTTGAGAGCTGGCCCACCACCATGCTAAACTAACAGCCAAAGGCTGCACGAGCAGGAGATGCCAGCACTACCTGGCTACAAGTGAAGGGCATCTCACAAGGAGAGCAGACAGCGAGATCTCTACCACCCCAAAGGGTTGCCCAAAAGCTGTATGCCTAGAAGCAGGCAAAGTTTGCAGGCATCTCTGGGCATCTTGTGCTGGCAAATGGTCTCACAGCTGGTTTTCAGACATAATGTAAACCTGTTCAGAGAAATTTTATCTCTGTTTCTCTCCTTCTGCAGAACTTTTCTAAATCAAGGGAAGGAGGAAGTGGCAGGGTATTCAGGAAATGTTCAGCTGCTGTTTCCAACCATGCCTGCTCTCTGGGGACTCAGACAAGAGATGAAGTAGGCTTGCCTGAACTCTCTGTCAGTTCCCTTCACTGCCAAAGGTGAAGAACACAACTCACCTCATCCTTAGGCAGGCACTTAAAGCAGGACAAGTGAGATGCATCCTCAAGCATCTATTCAAAGTGCTCAAGAATTCTGCCATGTAGCAGAAAATGTAGATGACGTGTCTGAAATTACACAAGGAGATAAATACCAGCTCAAAGTCCAGAGATAGTGATCTAATCCTTTCCTGCACATGCTGTGCAGATGTTTTGGGAAATACACATTCATTGGCACCTCCTGTAACAGCAGACACCAGATGAAAGAGAAAAAATATTTACCTTTGTCTTCACTTTAAACCTCTTTGCTGCGATGTTTAAAGCTTTGGTTATTTCAAGGAGAAGCTGAATTACTTTGGAGGTATAACCAATGGAACTCTTTAAAATACCCAGGCAACTGGAGAATTTTGCATTTGTTTTAATGTCTAAATATTAAAATCTAAATGCTTCTTACTAACAAAATTATATTACATATTATATAGATAATACACAAGGTATTTGCATCTATAATATTAAATAATAACAATTCCCATAGCAATATATATGCTTCTGATTTCAAGCTCTCAGTACAGTTTCTTCAACAATTCTGGTTGCATTTCAATTGCTTAGTTACCATATAGGTAATTTGAAGATTTCAACAGTGCTCAATCAAACCTTCACATTCTTGAGACTTGCCAGAGAAGCAAAAGTGATGACTCGAGTCAGACTTGAATTCTTTCAAGTTGCACTGGGCCAAACAAATGCCTACCTGCCTCCTTTCTTTGCAGTACTTTTTGCTCTGGTGCACTTTGGCACCAGCCAAATATTGTGCTCATTTTGCAAGATGAAGGGCAGTAGTAAACAAATTCTAAGGAAAAGAAAACTTTACCACAAAATCAGGTAATGCCGAAGCAGTTACAGTATGAAATCACCTCCCTGAGCCACAGCTGTTATACCCTGCTCTGAACATGAATAGACTGATGATTTTCAACCTTACCTGTTTCTTCCTACCTCTGTGGCTTGCCAGTGAATCCCATAACATTTCTAACATTACAGCAGTTCTGCAGTGCTACATTCATAGCAGAGTCCAGATTTACAGTTTTTTTCAGCAGACAATTTATTATTTTAATGCTTTTTTTCCACCATCTGTTATCCTGGGAATGATGGAGACTAGCACTAATGTGTCTAAATCCAAATTTTACTGCAAATTGCCCAACTTTTCTCTGCACTGTGGTCCACACTCAGACATTATTATTCACCATGTACAATGTGTAGTGAAAGATGGGCTGGATATGTATGATCATGTGTTACTGTATCTACCAGGAGGAAGTGAGAGCAGCAGCCCAGGATACAGCCCTCACCAATTTTTTAACAACACACTGAAATATTTCTTTTCTTTGGTTGTGTTTGAGAAGGAATAAAAATTAAAATATTAAATTCTTTTGTGATCTTTTAATTGCAAGAGATTACTTTTCAGAAGCACACCCAAATTATGCATGTTGCAACCAAAATCCCAACAGCTAGAAACAAGCCCTGTGATTTTTTTTAACTTGACAATCTTAAAAGCTGTTTTCTAACACAAGCCACTCTTAAGTGTTCAAAGCCAGGATGGATGGGATCTTGAGGAGCTTGGCTTATTAGAAGGTGTCCCTTATTGAAGTTGTCCCTTATTAGAAGGTGTCCCCTTATTGAAGGGAGGTTGTAATTAGATAACCTTTAAGGTCCCTTCCAATCCAAACCATTCTACAAATTGTCATCCTCAGAAACTTAAGAACACACAGCACCATGAGCAACTAGAGAAAATGCCTCCATTGGTCATGCAAGATAAGAAAAGCAGGGAAGTGAGCTTCTACCAAAGCAATTGTACACTTATAACCATATGAATGACTACATGTATGTGTCCCTCTGCGTTCTCTTCCTGGGACCAACAGCTGTGGTCAAATTTTGTTAAGCTAGGGTAGGCAGAATGCTATGTCTTCATTGATTGATAGTTCAGACCTGAGAAATACCTCATTTGGGGGTGTTTGGGTTTTGGGGTTTTTTTGTTTGTTTGTTTGTTTGTTTAATTTATAATGTAAAAGATAGGAATGTGCAAGTTTCTATGGGGAATGGCCACATCTCTGAGCTCTGAGTAGAAATAAGCTCCAGCAGATCTGCATAGGTTAATTTTTGTCTGGGGAAAATCCTGGACTCTCAAGACATCTTCAGCAGGCAGGGACAAAGGTCAGAACAAGGAGGGTGGCAATCTGTCCTGATACATCTGTTCAGGCCTGAAGAGCAGAGGCAGCTTTCCCTTCCCTTGTCTCTTCTGTAGAGCTTCTCTGATAGTGAGGTGAATCCTTCCACCTCTGCATGGGCATGAAGCACAGAAACAGGTCCACTCTTACCACAGAGGCATCCTGGCAAAGGCACTTACACCACTGGCAATGACTTGAGCATCTGCAGCAAGCAGCAGATAAGGCTCACCTGTTTAGATAAGAGAACTTCATGCAGGCCATGTGACTGATGTGCCTGAGCCCTGGAGCAGAACAGAGCTCTGACCACAACTTCTGGACAACAACCCACAACCTGACACTCCCACAACCTGACTGCACTTCAGAATCATTCCTGTGGAGACAATGAACTTTCAGAAAGTTCAGAGGAATACAAGAAAATAGCAAAGCAGATTACACAAGCTGAGCCTACTAAAGGAGAAAAGCAAGCAAGACACTTGAGTTTTCTTCCAAAGGAAACCTGCCATGATGTGCTGGTTTGAGGCTAATTGGAATATTTTAATGAGAAAGATTATAGGCTGTGAAAAGCAAACAATGGTGATGTCTACTTCACTCATAGGCTTGCTTAGATGTATGAAAACAAGGACACAAACATAGGTAAGACAGAGAGTCTCTGTCTCTGGGAGCTGGTGTGTCTTCTGGCTTTCTGCTGTGTAACCCAACACTCTGCTTCTAACTCCCCTTGCCAATCCTTCCAACTCACCTTGCAAATAAGGCAGACCCTGGGGTAAGGTAGAGGGATGGAAAGAAGGTGGAAGGGTGGTTGGGATCCCCTCCTGGTGACTCTGATTTCTGGGAGGGGTATTGTGTTTCTATATTACCTTTAACTTGTATATAACTGTAAATATTTGCTTGTACATTGTGCTAAGCTGTGAATATAAAGATTCATTCCTTAACTTCCAGCTGGCTGAGTCTCATCTGAGTGAATTCATTGTGGGGGAGGAGGGTGAGTAACTCCCAAACCATCACACATGAAGAAGCCAAGAAAGGACCTGGTGAAACTGTTGTCATGGATTGACACATCCAGTTATCACTACCACCTCCCTCATCATGTTTCATGACCCATAATGGCAAAAGTGTTGTACTGAACCATGCTCACAAGTGTATACAAAGATTCTGCTGATTCCCACCAGCTAGATGCTCTGTAGAAGTTACAACTGCTGTTTCATTAACATTGATATCGATAGAACAAGGAGATATGTGCAGGTCAAAACCACACACCCAGCAGGTTTTGGTTATTATTCTCAGACTTGCCTCTGTGCTGGACACAGGTCTGTGTGAAACAGGAGGTGTCCCACAGCCATATGGAGAATAAGAGACATTTTAGGCTCCTTAGGGAGATCTAGGAGGGGAAGGCAGCTTATGTCATGACTGTCAGATATTGCTGTCAAGTGTATGGAAACGGGTCAAGCAATGGTCCTGAAAAAACAGAGGGAGGAACTGCTGAACAGACTGGAAATAATGGGATGTCTGAGAAAAGGCAGACATCATAGCATTTGGCAGGAAAATCATATTTGACTGAGAGGAAAAGAGAGGCAGGAGTGCACAGGCTTGCCCACAATCACTCAGGCAGTTACAGATAATTAGCAAAGTTGAATACCAGATATGTCACCCTGTGTTTGGCCCTGCTTCTTCCATAGATGCTGCCATGGTATTAAGGACAGACTGATGGATGATATCTTTCAGATGCCAGGGCTCCTGCTTCAAGCATAGTATGTTTTTATAGAGTTGTTAGCTGCACTTCCTCACCAGGAGCTAGGGAGGTGATTTTCCAAATTACACCGTAGATCAGGAGGCTAACTTTTCTAAAAGAAAAAATATCCCTTTGTCTTACAGTGACATTCTTGTTGAAAACCCCCTGGAAAATACTTTCTCTTCCTCTGAAATCGTCATTCTTCTCTGATATTCAAATTGAATGGATGTGAACATAAAAATATTCTTAAAACAGCCAACTTGACTGATGAGGTGTTACATGTATGATTTCCATTTTCACTCTGAAAAGGAATGAAGGAGGTTTCTCAATAATGAGCAGAGGTACTAGTGCCCATCTCCTTTTGGAACTTTCCCTTCTGCACATGCAACCCAGACCTGTGCAAATACATGCTCCCTCCTCTGGGGATCGTCACTGCACCTGGAGAATTCCTTACCTCTTCTTCTCCAGGTACATCATCCAGACTCAGACCACCTTCCCCATCCAGCCCAGACCCCTTTTCCTGGCAGGCTTCACCAGGCCCCTCTGAGCAAACCTCATGCCACTGCCCTCTGACGTGACTCAAATGTAGGCTAGCTAGGAAGCAACATTGCAGCACCAGAGAAGGCCTCTTCTCACACTTGACTTGCAAAGAAACAAACTCAGAAGGCTAGTAAATCAGATCAAACTTCAAAGTCAGCAATTAAAACTTTTCTTGTTTCTGCCAGCTGGAAGCAGCAGAGCACACACCTTGACCCTCATGTGATGTCCTTTGCACTAGTCTCTCCCATCAATAATCCTGTCAAGACAAACCTTGCAACAGGAAAGGATTTAGTAACCTGTTTGTGCCACAGGGTGCATGCATCCTGTGGTACCATTGCCTAGCAATTACATTCACCATGAGCTTATTTTCTTATTTTCCTGTTTTCCCAAGTTATTTTTGGTGCCTAGGACATATGCAATGAACTGTCCTGGAATAGCATTTCTCAGTCCTCCTTCAAACTCCAGCTCAGAACTCAGTTCTAAAGATGTATCGATAACATTTACGCACATAGCGAAGTCAAATATGTCAAAGTTAATATTCTAATAGCTCCTTAGATGAGCGAGAGCTGGTGTGCGAGTCCAAGATACAGAACAGAACAATTTTAACATACATCATTAGCCTTAAAAACATATGGCTTAAGTGGCAATACTCCTAAGGGAGGGTTTGATGGAAGGCTTGTGAAAGCCAGGTTCATAATCATTTCAATCAGCTCTAACAGCTAACAAAAAGGCTCTTCCTGGACTTTCCCTCATGAAGGAAAATGAGGCAATCCATGATTCAAAAAGGAAGTATCAGAATCTCTTGGCCCTGTCCAAGCCTGTTGCCTCTTCATTGAGATATATCATTACATAGATATAAACCCATCAGCTACAGTGCACTAACAGACATATTATGTACCTACCCCACATACCTTGCAGGGCTGCTGTTCTCTGCACAAGCCTCTTACAAGTGTGACATGCTGGCTGTGTGCAGGCTAAGTATATGAGCAGAGAGGTGAATCTACAGGCTTCCACTCCATGATCTGGTCGTCTTTCATCTTAACCTACAACAGTCTCGTCTTCCAAACCTATTAGCCACACTTTGCATTATCAGTACCACAATATGCACATGAATATTATTTGCATGAATTATTAGATCTCAATACACATGTAAACAACCAACACTTAACCCTACATGAATTATCTATTAATCTGTCTTGTTACCACCTCCTTCAGAGAAAGAGATGAGAGTGACCCTGGCTTCTCTTTGAAATGCACCACGTTTATGACAAGGACTTGCATCCTTTTCTATCATGTGTTTTGCCAAATGTCTCACAACAAGCCTCTTCCTGGTGAAACAGGTGGGTAATTCCAAATTAAGCCTCTTGTTCTGCTGATTGCATAGCTCCTTCTTACTCACCACTGGAGATGACTGTCACCTAAAAGTAGGTACTTCTGTACTAGAGAAGTGCTAGCCCTCACTCACACATATGCCTTCTTCTGCACAGTTCAAAGGAGGCAGAGGGCGAATCCACTCAAAACTAAATTGTAAAAGGAAACTGAGGCTTATACTTCGGGTAGGATGAACCTTGAACCCAGTGCTTTTAGTAGATGTGGATCTCCTGGACTGGAACCTCATTTTTCCTCACATGCATTTTTCATATGCTGTTTTCCTTTAGCTGAAGGCTTTTTAGGGGCAAGATCTGTGTCTTCCTATGAGAGATCTACAAGGAGCAGCTGTTAAGAAGAGACAGGGAGGTTCACAAACATTCTTGTACAAGAACATAACTGATTCTGCATATTTTAAAAAGTTTTTATATTCTCCAACCCCATTCTTATGCTCCATTTAAAGTCACAGACATAGCTGTGCCTGAGCATGAGCATATGCTAAAGTGCTTTGCTGCAGGAAAGCACTTTGTGTATTACTGCCAAAAATTTCATCCTTCCCGAGCTGGCTTTAAAATGGCTGGCTCACTGCTGATGGCAGCATTGCTGCAGCAGCAAGGAGTTCAGGGCAGGATAACATCCAGAAAGTCTAACTACCTTTTCAGATAGGTTTTGCAGCCTTTCTTGGTGTCACTGTTATAGATGCAGCAGGTGACAAGCTTATGTCAAAGCAGCTCTGAGACAGCAACTGTACCTGGCTACCATCGCCTGCTTATGCATCAGTAATTAGGAGTAATGAGAGCTGGACTTGGGTCCTGCACCAGGAGCCTGGATGCAGCAGGGTTTGCTGTGACTGAGCATGTCATGTGCCTGCCAGAAAGCAGGCCTTGCACTTCACTGTCTGGAGAGGACAGAAGGACAAAGGTGCAACTTTTTTTTTTTTTTTAAATTAAAAAAAAAAAGGCCAATCCAAATGAAAAAAGCCCTCAAACAAACACTAGTATCTGTATTTTCTGTATTGTTGTGGCTTAGGTGTCCCACAGAGGTGGCCAGATAAGGGAAGCAGAGGCTTCAGATAACAGCCACATGAAGCTGAAAGTATTTCTTGATAGGAAAATCACTTACCTGTGTAAAGATGAGAGGATGGGCACTAGCCTGGCATCTCCTCTCCCACACTCTGCACTTGAAATCTTCACAACATGCAAAGAAGGAACACGTGGGGAGTCAACTCCTACACTATTTGCTCAAAATAAATCCTAAACATGATCAATTTGAAAAAAATATGTGCCAAAATATGTCACATTTTGAAATAGGGTTTTATTGTTTATATCCCACAGTTTTCACACCGTAAACACAGAAAGTCCCAGAACACTCAATCTCTAAACCTTTTCTTAGTCAGTTGTTAATCAATGCATATCTTTTTTTTTTCCTTTTTTTTTTTTTTTTTTTTTTTCCTTTTTCTGTAGATCTACAGTGACATCCACTGGCCAGCATTAGCCTTTCATGCTTCTAAACTTCTAGTGAAGGTAAAACTATCCCTGATTATTGTCTCTGTGTGACAGGTGGGTCAGGAAATGGAGACAGAAATTGAATACATGTACTTCTGGATCAAAGATGAAGACTAATTAACTACATTATCTCAAATTAAGTAACAAGAGAGGAGTTTAAAGGATTAATTATCTAGCCATTTCCTTAGCTGGTATGCCTTTAATTGCAGAAGGCTTTTTTACCTATAAATTCTTCTAGCATCATCTCCTTACCAAACATGAAAAACATAACAATCTGTAAAAAAGCCCATCAAATACTGTAAAATATGGAAAAGCAGAACTCATTAGAACAATTAACAGCTAATTCGTGACAGAAGAACAATGCAGAAATGTGTACCCTAAGCAGCCAAATGATTTCTGATTCTGCAGTTCAATGGCTTTGTGTATTTCAGATTGTAATGAGATCAAAAGCTTTCTTTAACACATTCTGGACTGATGAACTTTCATGGGAGAAGGGATGCCATGTCCTACAGCATGACAAATGTTACAGTGTTAACAGCCTCTGCCATACACATACACACATCTTGCCAAGCCAGCAAGCTCAACCTTTTGGACTTGGCTTGAGATGAAAGCTACAATCTGACACAGCACTATTTTTTGTAGGTGGGGCTCTTCATTATAGTTTCCAAGCTACTGAAATACTATCAGTCTAAAGGCTTTTAAGGATATATTACTGATACAGTAATTAGTCTGGTTATTAGTAGACATAAATAGGGGTGTAGTGGAGGGGTAATTAATTAATACAAGATGATATTTTTAAAATTAATATTGTTTATTAATATTCAATATTCAGAACTTGCTTCCCTTCGATCACTAATTTTAATAACAATCAGTTCTTTGCATCAGTCATGGAGACTTTATATACAGGTAATAACAGGATCTAGAACAGGAACTAGCAATAATATATAACATTAATTGAACTCGATTGAACTGGCAGAGAAGGCTTTGCGGTTAGTGTACTGCTTGTGGTCAATACATTGCTTGCTCACTAGATGAACTCAGGGAGCTCCTTTCTGCTTATGGCAGAAGGCAATGGTGAATTACAAGAGGCTTTAAGTATTTACTCACAAAATATTATCTCCCAACTCACGGGGCTGGCTACAGCTTCAGACAGTACCTAAATGCTTTCAGGGAATTCTTGTCATCTGCTGAGACTTCTGGTTCTTCCTGGGCAGCTGGGGAAAGGAGGCAGACAATCCCTGACCTGGTCCTGATCTCCTCTGGATGATCTGTGTATCTCCAGGACTTTCTGTGCAAGCAGGATGTCTTGTGATGTGCAGTCTCAGCACAGTGTCACGCTGGCTATGCAGGCCGATCACGAGGAGGCATTTAGAGCCTGTTCCTGGTAAACTTTTGGAAGGCAGTTACCAGGCAGTTCAGGATATAAGGCAGCACGAATACAACAGCAGAGAGCACACTGTTACCTGCTCATCCCTTTTTATCAATACAGCCTGAGTTTAATGGGCCTTTGGACACAGAATAGCCAATCAGAATGGCAGATAGCTAAGCTTGACTGTATTAGGTGCAGCCATAGGCTTGCTTTACCCTTTTTAGGGTAGCACACAGGCCTTGCACAAGGCAACCATGTGTACCTTGTTTACTGCAGGGTTAAAAACAAGTCTGGGCAAGCCACAGTACTCAGACTCAGTGACTCCAGGTTCTTTGTCCTCTTTCCCACGGTTGCTTCTCCCAAAAACAGAGGGAGGGAGAGCAGAAGAACATGTCTGGACAAGCCAGGACATGTATAAGCCTATTTTGGCCTGCTTAGGCCTACCATGACAAGGAGAGAAAAAATGTGTTGTTAGGAGGAAGTTCTTTACAGTGAGGGTGGTGAGACATTGGCTCAGGTTGCCCAGGGAGGTTGTGGAGCACAGAAGCACCTAATGTGATCAAAGATCACATTCAGTGCTTCTGTGCTCCACAACCTCCCTGGAGGTGTTCAAGGCCAGGTTGGACAAGGCCTTGAGTGACCTGTTCTAGTGGGAGGTGTCCCTGTCTATGGCAGAGGGTTGGAACTAGATGATCTTTGAGGTCCCTTCCAACCCTACCATTCTATGATTCTATGATTCTATAAGATGAGCTCAAGTGATGGAAAAGCAGCTCTAACTGATCTTTCCAGTGGAGTCCTATTGAGTTCACATGCATGGTCACAAGCTGTGGTGGTACCATTATTTTTTTCTCTTCTGCAGTATTTGTAGGGGCATGCACAGGCTTCCACTCACCTCCACAGAAATACCTGCAGTATTGCTTCATGTCTTTCCATGTCAATGTCAGATTTCCCAGAAATTCTTCTAGGCCCAGACAGAAGTATCAGAGTATCTACAGAGGTCACGTCTTTAGAAGAGGTAGATAGCACTTCTTTCTGCTTTAAGAGTTTTCCTATAGCTTCATTTGCTGTGTAGATGACTCCCAGCAGCACATACCCATGAAAGATAAAGGGGTTCTTGGGTAAATTAAGGACTGAAGGACAAATGCAGAAGAGGCAGTATCAAACTGACACATTCAGGTAATGTCACAAAGCTCCAAGTAGAAGCCCATAAATGTCCAAAAGGGAGGCCGTAAAAGAGCTGCTTAAGCAGTGTCAGAGTCTATTTGAATTCCCACAATCGCTTTTTCAAGGATCTTCGACCACTTTTGCATCAAAATGGAAAGCCCTCTAGACCTTTCGGTTGTAGACAGATACAACCAAGGTCTTCACGAACAGTCTTGTACTCCCATTAAAAGTCCACCTTACATCCAGTGCTTGTAAGATGTTACCACGATCTTTCCATCCATCATTCAGCCCCATGACTACAGTGCTCTTGGTTGGGAAAATTTACTGCCATCATCACTCACTGTTCAATATGCTGATCCCCTGTGTGGATGGCTCCCTGGCCACTGGGAAGGGAGGCTCAGACCATAGTGGTTCTGTGCTCTTTTTTGACATAAAATGCTCCTGAACATGATAAAGATTGTGTAATTCCTGTTTCTTATCTTATTTTCCAGAACTTTAGCATACTTGCATGGGCATCACATTTCACAAGAGATCACAGGCTGTTATAGCCGATTAGAAAAGAACTTTCTGGCTGAAGGAAGAGACACCTGCCACAGTCAGCCTGGATGGGAAGGAAAAGCAGAAGAGTAACATGAACTCCAAATACCTTGGGACATCAAGTGTAGTATTTCTCTGTGGTAGTGATGAGGATGATGATGAGGATGAGGAGAATGAGTATGAGTCTATTAAAGTGCTTGTTTTGACACAGATTATCTATTGCACAGGCAACACACCAACTGGAGTCTCTGGGGGAACACTGGCTTTCAGAAGGCAAAGATAAGGAAAAATAAAAGACCTAAGATGGTCCAGGGATCAGGTCAAGCTGAAGTGAAATAAGAATGTCAGGATATACAAATGCCAAGTGGAAGAGTTCTTTGGAGTACAAGCCTCCTTCATGTGAAATTCCTGAAAAATGAGTGGTCAGTTTACATTTTTTGGAAGACTGAAATGAACCCATCAAGAAAATTCAAGTGTCACAGCAGGAGCAAATATGTGGACTGAAGTTAGCTGCATTTAATGGGGCTTGCAGCACTGCAAGGACTATAAGCTAATGATTAGTTGTCATATAGCCAAATGCAATGAAAATTTCACAGATGTCACTCAGTAGTCATAACACAACACTTTTATGTGTGCTGGGAAAAGAGCAGAACTATGCCGATATCACAAACACTAGCTACCAAATTGTGGTGGCAGGGCAAAACTGGCCTAATATGAGTTCTGGCATCTCCAGGCATGGTCCCCTGCTCCCCCTTCTCTTTCTGGAGTGGGCAGAGACATGGAAGAGAGGTCAAGGCCACTTGTAGCTACGGAGTCTAAGGACTCTAGCTTGTTCAGACATGTTTTTCTCCTGTTTACATCTTGTGGCAAAGAAGATGCACACACTTGCCCTATTCCTCCCTTGTGCAAGGCCTGGGCCTTCCCAAATTTGGGTAAAGCAAGCCCATGTCTTCACCTAATATGGTTAGTTCTGGCAAAGTGCCATTCTGATTGGTTAATGGTTGTGTTTATCTCAGTTAGCCATTGGACCAATTGATACTCAGGTAATTGATAAATATGAGCAAAGTTGTAAACAACTTTCCTTGCTGCTCTGAACCAACCCTTGCTGCTTCAAGCAATACCAAGCATGTTTNGCTAAAAGCTGCCCAAAACCACAGCCGTCCTTAGCATGAACAACCCTGTTGGAAGGCAATGACAGCCTAGACCATGCAGAAGGAGTAAGACCAGGGGAGCCAAGTGCCCCTGAGCAAGCTGCAATACTGTCACTAGCAGTTACACCTATTGAAAGTGCATAAGCTGTTCCTAGCTTGAGAGGTCACTTACACAGACCTCACCGCAGTTTGCGCTGAGAGAGAGCAGGTTACTGTCAAGCAGCAAGACATCCTGTCTGCCTGCACACCTGCAACCTCTGTGCCGAGCTCAAAGCCCCCAGGAAGGATACCTGTCCACCTGAGAACAGACCAAGACCTGGTCACAGAACCGTGCAAGCCCCAGACACCCTGCAAGGGTCCTGGGAAAGCTCTAGAAACGTCTAATGGTTGCCATATTGACCACAGCACCCCTCCAACTGTTTTGGGAACTGTATGGACTATATAATGCAGCCCCAGAAAACCAGACATACTAAGTTGTGAGTAAATATTCTAGAAAGCCTCTTTGTAATTAAAGTTCTTTCTTTAGTTCTGTCACTACCCCGTACCTTCTCTGCTTTAGCTCTGTTCCTTTATTCCCCCTAGAAGGCAAGCAGCATATTGCCCAAAAAACTCTTTCCAGTTTAAAATACTGCTTGGGAATTTTGCATTTGAGTTAATACTGCTTATGTTTGCCTGTAGATACCTCCTTATGTAAATAATCATCACCACCAAACATCCAAACCTGTAAATATTGCTAGTAAGTTCCAGACAATAATTTTATATTAATAAATAATAAATATTTTCTAAAATCTCCTCATTAATTTTCATGTTCTACAACACAAATATATGCCAGATTTCAAAGATGCCCTAACAACAGAGTTGTTGGTATCTGTACCCATTTGGAATTGAGGGAAGATTATCTATTTAATATGAAAAAGGAATCTACATCTCCTGTGGGCATCTGATACTTACTTGGTTTATGGACCACAGAAGACTGAAAATTCTCCAATGTCATGAGTTTGCTCTAAAGTGCTTTGTTATCAGGAGAGAAGATTCTCTTGGAAGAAAATGCTAATTATCAAATAATTGTGTAAATTCTTCTAATGATTAAGAGAAATGTAACTGGAAATAATTAATTAATTAATGTTCTCCTAATTTACATACTTGTTTTTGGCATTCCGTCAGTGAAATCTCAGGCCTGAAGGTACAAGGAGAAATTCATTCACTCCACTGTTATAGTTGAGACTCCTTAGACAATTAGCAAAGAGGCAATGCTTCCAGAGATCTGCTGAATCTTCAAATCCACTTAATGTCAGTGCCTCCATCTCTCCATTTATATTACACAAAACCTGAACAACTTGGCAATGATCTAGTCTGTTTAAATTAGGTATGTCCTTCTCCCAGGAAGGTGTGTCTTGATCCAGACTAGGAAGTGTTGGTGCATAATTTTATCTAATTGCATAGTGGTTACAGCACTTGTTTAAGAAGGTGAAGAATGAAGTTCAAGGTGTCCTCTGATCCTGCAGCTAGATGGGAACAATCTCTACTTTGTTTTTGAATTTAGACTATACTCCATCCAGGAATGTAGGAGTCCTGGGGTCAGACACCAAGGACTCAAGGGTAAGGTTAACCCTTCATGAGTAACAAAGGGTTTTCACGTGGGAGGCTTCACACCACTCTCTAAAAAGCATATATATTTTGTATCAAACGTCTATGAGTCAGAAAGAACATCAATAATGCCTTATGCATATAAAAGAACCCTTCATCTATTCTTTCATCCTCTTTCTAGACTGTGTCATCTTTTCCCCCCAACCATGTTAGGGAGGGGTTTGAATCTGGGTTATAAGTGAATTGTAACAAGGCCGATATGAAAGTATTAAATATTTTTATTAAAGAAAATTCCCCCAAACTTATTTACAATTAACACACAGATTCTATTATGTGGTTGGTAAAACTATCTTTGCAGAATGTATATCTATTTAATCAATTTAAATGATTTTAGGAAATGTTTTAGAAAATTTAAACAGCTAGAGAGTCCTGCAGCACAAACTGCTGCTTAAAGGTTAAGCATAAACTTTCATGAACTTCAGAAAAGAGAGTTAGTTTACTCACTGGTTGGAGTCTTAGTATTTATAATCCAAAAGTATCTGCAGAAACTTAAATGAAGAAAAATATAGTCCCTGCCACGTGGTGGCCTTCCACGTGGCAGTGATGCGATGTGGTTTTGCTGCTTGCGTAGCTCCAATGGAACACGTTGTCTGAGGAGATCCACGGACGTGAGGCAAACCTTCCACGGCTCCCAGGAGGTTATTAGAGCGGTCAGCCCTGGGCGAAGCAGGATCCAGGTTTCCGAGCTAGAGCAGTCTGATCGGCTGCAGTGCACGGCAAAGGGGTCGGTCCTGGGGCTGGAGCGGCGGGCCGGCAAGTCCCGGTGTTGTTAAGTCGTTGCTAGGCTGTCACCTAGACTCGGCCAGAGTCAAATGGACTCGGGCTGGGTTGAGCTCAGGCAGGCAGCTGTACCCCAGCGCGGGGCAAGCCTTTCAGTCCCTTGGCTCGGTGGGACAGACAGGCAGGGTCAGGTCTGCCATTCGTGGGGAAAGCAAGTCCTCTGCTATGTGATGCAAAGAAACACTAACAGGTAGCAGACAAAATAAAGGCGGTAGCAGCAAACAAAACAAATTGGCTGGGTTTTTTTAAGCATTTTGACCAAGTGTCTTTGACCAATAGCAACAGATAAAAAACATCCCTGGAACCAATCCCAAGTTATTTCACCAAAAAAAGGAGATGCACACATCCAGCATTGTGACCTCTGTTTACCAGGAACAAAGCAGAGTGTATGATAACCCCAAATGTGGTGTCTCTATGGTAGACTGAGAGGCACCAAGGCTTTTGTCTGCTTTCCCGCTTCTTCCACCCAGGAAGAAGGGGAGAAGAGGGGCACAAGGTGGGTGTACAGGTGGATATTTAGGATATGTATTCCAGGTATAATTTGGGCCTTCCACCACAAACCATTACATCCTGTGAGGAAGAGATAATATATGTGTATATATACACACACCAAGTATACTGATGGAGAATGTGTAAACCCAGAGAATTTCTGTGTTTGGTGTTGATATGAGAGAAGCAATGATGGACTCTCAAAAGAGATCTTTGCTCTCCCTATCTAGACCTTAGAAAATTGCAGTTACACCCCAGACAGCCTCTAGAGGTTCTATATAGATAGTAATGAGATTACAAGTATGGATCTTTATATACTTATTTAAAGGCCAATTCCTTTTCACAGGCTGTGTCAGACAGTTTTTTCTTAGATTAACTATCCTGTGACTCTTATTCAGCTGCTTATGGACTGCCTGCTGGGAGTTCATTGAAAAATGGGCACTAGACTGAACAAAGTATTGAATAAAGCTGGGCTATTTTATATAGCACAGTGATAATTTCCATATGATTTCTTATCTCTGCAACCTTCTGCACAGCTTGTTCAACAGATTTTTCCTGCTGCATTGTCCTAATTAGAATTAGCTGGCAAAGTTGCCTTACAGTTACAGCACAACACACCGGTTTCAACAAACACACTTTGACTGAAATTATGTATTTACCTACTGTGCTGTTAGGAAAACCATATTTCAAAAGTTGAAGAGCTTCTCTCCACCAAGCAGTCTGACAGGCACCTCTGCTAGAGTATTGGGTACCGCCTGTCTTGGGAGACAGGGCACTAATGGGTCTGCTCAGACATTCACTGTCACCTATCAAATCTCAGATGGCTCTGAAACTGTGAGGCTTCTCATCTTAATTCAACATAAACACTGCACAAAAGCTTCCTTTCTATGATGAAGCACTCCAGTCTGGAAAGTGGCAGACTGTACTTATGGAGTGCACTTTAAAGTATTTTCAGAATCATCCATATCAGGCAGAAATGGCCAAGGAAGTATTCTTTCTGCTTCTAGTGCCTGATCCTCTAAATCAGACTTACCATCTATCAATACCTTTGCTTTCCCATTGTAAATCAAAACAACACTGTCCAAGATTCAATAAACTGGAATGGAACCATATGTCTGTCTTAGTTTTTACAGCAGCATGACAGAAGAACATTCCATGAGTTCATTGTCAGAGCCTCAGGACCACTTATTTGTGATTTTATAGACCACTTGGGGAATATTAATAACAATATTTTTTCAAGAAATTCATAGAAAAAATCATGTGTTCAAAAAAAAAAAAAATTGGTCTCCACTGCCAAGAAATCTGTTCAGTTACTCTGAGTGCCCATACACTTGTACTAATTAATAGAGGAGTGCTAATGCTACTCTAAGCTGATTGACTCCTGGCAGGAACATAGCCAATATCTAGTGACCCTTTTACTCTGCTGCTAAGGCTGAGCACCTCAGAGTGCAACAGTCATTGCTGCACACGTGGATGTAAAAATCACAGGCATCATAACAGCAGCATTTTCTCTTTTCATTAATTGCTTTCAAGACTGAAAGGCATGTGAATAGAGGCAATAATACAGGAGGCAGATGGCCTGTAGCTAATAGATAATTTAAAAAAAAAAAAAGAATAATAATCATAGAATCATAGAATGTCAGGGGCTGGAAGGGACCTTCAAAGATCATCTGATCCAGCACCCCTAGAGCAGATCCCACTGGAGCGCATCCAGATGGTTCTTGAATATCTCCAGAGAGGGAGTCTCCACAACCTCCCTGGGCAGCTGGTTCCAGTGTTCTGTCACTCTCACATTAAAAAAATTCTTGGGTAAGTCAACAATGCAGTAATCTGACCTAAGGATTAATAGTATCTATTAATTGATTAATAATATTCTGCAGAAACCTTTTTTTAATTAAGGGCCTCTCAGAACATGACTATTCAGGATTCCAGTGCATTCAGACTTCATGACCGGATAGTGCCTAAGAGTCTGCAGCATCTCTTAAGTAATCCTGATTTACTTGTCTCTTGATTTCCAATTACCATGCTTCCTCAGAGATATTAATAGTCACACTGGTATGTTTTAGAGCCTTGTCTTTCAGATGAAGAGCACAACTGCAGTCCCCAGAATGACAGCAAGAGAGGGCAAGGACAGGGGAGGCAGCTGCACTCTGAGTGAGGTAGAGGTTCAAGTGAATGGCACCCTGCTAACTATGGGGCAATGGCCTAGCTAAGAGCTTATAGGGGCAATCAAAATGAAGACCAACAGGGACATCTGTTACAGATCATCTGCTAGAGACAGGGTAGTGGATAAATCCTTCCAATTTGAAGAAGCACCAAGACCATGGTCTCTGGTTCTTATGAAGAACTTTAACCAATGCTGATGCATGTAGAAAAGGCAACTTGCAACACTGTAAGCAATTCAAAAGGTTTCTGAAGCGCTTAGACCTCCTTTTTTTTTTTTTTTTTTTTTTTTTTTTTTTGATTGTGGAGCTAAACTGGCCAGATAGGGGAAATGCCCTTCTGAATCTGCTACTCATAAAACACAGTCAGGGATACGATAACCTGTAGCTGCTTTGATATGCCTGAGAAAAATGGAGAAGACAGGTAGCAAAATAAAGATGCTAGATTTCAGGAGAGGAGACTTCAAACTGCTCAAGGAACAAGTAGGTGAGATCTCACTGTGGAATTCCTTAAAGAGCAAATGTATGAAGAGGTTGACTGATCTTCAGGGACAGTTTCCTCAAAGAAGGTTGGTCTATCCCACCATGAAGAAAGTCAAGCAAACTCTGCATAGAAAGACTGAGCTGAAATGGAAAAAAAAAAAAACAGAAAGTGAAGGTAGTGATGGGGTACCAGGGAGAAAAAGAAATCTATTGCTCAAACATGCAGTGGTGGAGTTACAAAAGCCAAAGCTCAGCTGAATTAGAAGACAAGGATGTGATAGGTTTTACAGATACATCAATGACAAAAGGAAGACATGAAATTTATTATTCCACTGCTGAATGGGGTAGGGAATTGAATGACACAGAACATGAAAAAAACTGAGCTAATGCATTTCTTTTTGTCTTGGTCTTTACTGGTAAGGTCACATTCTGTATCTATATGCCTAGTGACAGAGTTTTATGAAAGAGGTAGTAGTAGGTTAAGACAATCAACTTATGACCCACTTAAATAAACCAAGCATACAGAAGACCATGAGACTGGGCAGGATATTTCTGAGGAAGTCAAGGCTGCTGTCTAGTGTCAGTGTAAGACTGCTGTCTATCAACTCTGAAAGGTGACAGAAACAGTTCCAAATGACAGGAAGAAGGCAAATATTAGCCCATATTCAAAGAAAATTAGAGACTCGAGAGGATTACAACCCAGTCTGTTTCATCTCTCTCCCCAGGAAGATCAATCAACAAACCCTCCCAGAAGACATTTCCAAGCATATTCCAAACAAACAATGCTAATATGCTAAGGACCTGAACAACCTAACTGCTGTCTATGATTGGTCCTGTGGTTAAGCAGAAGACAGTGGATATGATTTACATTTTCTTTGATTGTTTATCATGTTTTTTCTATAGAAACTTTGACTACAAAGTGGTTACAGTGATTAGATTCAAAAGGTAGTGAGCAAAAGTTCAAAACTCAGATAGCAGCTCATAGGATTGATATAAGTTAGGTCAGGGCAGGGACTAATATCATTAAGTGGTTCCATCAGTGGCCTGGATAGTGGATTAAATACATGGAAATGAAGACACCAAACTGGGATTAAAGGCAGAGCTGCTGCTCAGAGGAACTTAGACAAGCTGGAGGAACAGATGGACAAAATCTGCATAAAATCCAAGAGAATAACACCATGCAACAGAACAGGACATGAGTTAACTGGCTAGAGATCATCTCTGCAGAAGAGGACTTGAAGGTCCTCGTGGAATGAAAACAAAGACAGCAGTGTAGTGGTGTAGTTGATGTAAGCTAATCACATTACCAAGAGTGTAGCCAGCAGATAATTCAAAGTAATTATTACTCCTCTGCATTGCATTGTGGTGGCTCATCTGCAGTACTGTGTCCAGTTGTGGAACCACTAGTAAAACAAGTCTTAATAAACTAGGGGGATTCCAGAGGAGAAGGACTAAAATGCTTAAGGGGTTGGAGGAAGCAGATGGAGGAAGCAGGGAGGTGTCCCTGCCTATGGCAGGGGGTTGAAACTAGATGATCCTTGAGATCCCTTCCAACCTTACCATTCTATGATTCTATGATTCTGTGTTGAGAATACTGGTTTTGTTCAGCCTAAAGGGGTAGATCTAATGGCTCTCTTCTACAACCTAAGGAGGGTGACAGAGGAGAAGCCAGAGATGCACCACAAAATGACAAAAGGAAAATGCAAATGCTCAATTGAATGTGTGAGAAGAAAAAAGAAAAGAAAAAGAAAAAAGAAAAAGAAAAAAAAAGAAAGAAAAAGGAAAAAAAAAAAAGAAAAAAAAAGAGAAAAAGAAAAAAGAGAAAGAAAAAGAAAAAAAGAAAAAGGAAAAAAAGAACAAAAGGTTGAATTTAACACTTTTCTTAGATATGCTGTGGGGTCTCCTGAATTGGAGATTTTCATATACTGATTGAGAACCTGATTCAGACTTTGAATCTGGCCCAGATTTGAGCAGGAGGTAGGGCTAGGCAACCTTCAGAGGTGCCTTCCAACCTGAATGATTCTGAAATTCCACAGCATCCAGTGTAATCAGTGTATTTTAATATTGGTTTACATAAGTACGTGAAATGGAAATTAGGTACTTTATTCTTGCCTGTTGCTGAGTACTTGTATTCTTAGGGGATTTATAATTTATTTAGAGTGACATGGTTTGGGTTTTTTTAATTAATAATAATCTTAATTTAATTTTTTCCTTAATGTGAGCGAGATAGAGCGCAGGAAATATTATTTTTACTGTGGAAGAACTTTATTACTGGACTGAGGTTAAATCACTTGACATTTAGCTCAATCCCCTCTTTGCTTTACATCTGCATAACAATATTTCCCTGAAGTCACAGAGCTAGCTACGTAAGAATGAACATATCAATTTCTGAAGTACACCTGTGGAGCAATGACATCTGGGCAGCATGAGTCCATCTTTCTTTCTCACTAAACTTACTTGAGATTACCTCATGTTTGCCAGTGCAGTATCAGTGGTATGAGCGAGCAAAAATACTGTCCCTCTCATGCCTCCAGAGGTAAAAGAGATGAATCTGGGCCTCCTAAACTCACTCAGGTCTCAGGATCCTCTCTTGTTTGATAAATGTAGTATTTCTTCAGATGATTGCTGACATAACATACTTTCAGTGTCATCACCATTAAGGACACATGTGACAGCTAGCCTTCTTTGCTTACTTAAGACTGCCTAGCACTTGTAAAGCAGCTAGTACAGGTTGTTCATCATTCAGCTGCCATTTGCACCATGGCTAGTTACTGGAGTATATTTTCATACTCGCATTTTTCAGGTGAGGCTTCTATTATACCTGAATGAAAATAAGCTTTGCACAGTAGAACTGTGCTGGCATTTGGATGCATTTTATAAATGTTCAGCATCTATAACTTTTCCTTACGGCTGTTATAAGAGGTAAAAGCCCAAAACAGTTCATTTAATGATGCAAGCAAAACCAAATCACTCAGAGATGCAACATTACAATTCAAAGAAACAGAGCCAAAAGCTCAATATGAGGATATGGAAACCATACAATGTCAAAAGTGTTTGTTACTTGAGCTCCAAGAAGGAAAAAACAATGATTTGTAAAACAAGCTTGATGGAGATATTACATAAAATGCAGCAAGANTCCAACCTTACCACTCTATGATTCCATGACATTCACGTGAAACTTGCTCTCAATGAGCCGAAATAAATTCCATAAGCAAATGTCACATACAACCTCACCCTTCATTGGTCATGACTAGCAACCTGCCCATCATACCAGAGGACAAAAGGTGGCTGTACAATAGAATATCAGTCACCAGAGCTTGCCCAGAAAGCTTCACAGAGTGGTGCTAGACACATTTACGAGAAAGAGGACTAAATGTGGCACTGCAGTAAATATTAACAAGCTATTGGGGCTAAATAGCCCAATTCTGAAGCCTGCAGCCCAAAGAGGAGGGCTAATCAGCAGAATAGCTATTTTAAAGTGATCACACTTAACTGCTTTGATGTAGTTTTCCTTTTCCTCTTTAGCTTTCATCACTCTGGAGTGCATGAGATATTTTTGCTGTTGCACGTTAGAGCACCAATCCATTTATCCATAAGACATTTGTAAACAGAGATGCCCTTTGGGATGCAAGGATTAGAGTTTTGTTTGCAGTGGATTTTATGGTTGCAAGTGGGTTGGAAGGAGAGAAGATGAATAAATCTAGAAATGGCAGAGATACACATTTGTTTCTTTATTCACTTAAACCAAACTATTTCTGTTATACAGTGTGGAAAAAAATATTTCTACTCTGTAGGTGTGGGTTTTTTTGCAGCTGCATAAGCATAATAACATCTGTAAGCAGAGGCAATACTCCATACCAACAGTCATGGAGTCTGATTTTCTCACTACACTGCTTCATTCAATAAAAGATGCTACCTCTTCCTACAAATCTTGTCAAAGTAACCAATGAAGAACAGATCATTTTCGTTAATAAACTCCAAGTCAAAATCTCACATGTGATCTCTGAGCAAGAGAGTCAGAAAATAGAGTTGAGGTACTCATCATCCTCTTTTCTCACTGTTGTGCCTTGGGCTAGGACATACTGATTGCTCTAGTACTACTACAGAATCATTCTCCAAGACCCACCAAGAATGCTCCCCTTATAATCAGTGTCCAGAGAGACAGTCTACCCTTGCCCTAGGATTTCTAACACTTTTTGAAGTCAGTCTTGCTGTTGCCACTTCTTTCTCTTCCTCCATCTCACCTCATTATAACTTCTTCACTTACATCCTCATCCGTTCTCCCCCTAAAGTTCTTTTAACCACCTACTTTCACACACAGGATCCCCAGCTCCCACTGGAGAAAATTGGCAGCTCAGACTCTCCTCTCTGTAATACTTCATCTCTAATACTTTGTCCCAAGAATACCAAGTGTTTATCTGGGAGTAGGAGTACGTTTCAGTTATCCCAGTCATTTATCATAGTTTAGCCCCATATTTGTGCCAAGCTTCAGACTAAATAAGTAACAAGAAAAGGTCACAAGAAAAGGTATAAACAACTGGTATGTTCTGGACATCATCACTTAAAAAAAAAAAAAAATAAAAATTCAGATCTGGCAATAAGTGAAAAACTCATGCAGGGAAAACAAGTAGGAGCTAAAAAGATAAAGATTGACAAGCAGGCCAAAACAGGCCTGAACATATACTAGCTTGCCCGAATATATTTTTCTGCTCTCCCCACTTCTGTTGTAGGGAGAAGCAACCACAGGAAAAAGGACAAAGAACCTGGAGCCACTGAGTCTAAGGACCCTGGGTTGACCAAACTTGTTTTGCTTCTGTTTACATCCTGTGGTGAACAAGGTACATACACAGTTTGTGCTTGCCTCATGCAAGGCCTATGTTTTTCCCAAATNCACCACTGCCTGCTTATTGTGCTCTCTGCTCCTGGCAGTATTCTGCCTCACTGCCTTACTGCATCTTGCCATGCTCTACAGCATTATACTATGCTAAACTGTAAGTTAGCTCTGCTGAATAAGAAGCCCTCTGCTTTGGGCTTATTTGCCTGGATACTGATGCGAATTTACCAGGAACAGGCTTTAAAAGCTTTCACACAATAGGCCTGCACAGCCAGTGTGACATCTGTGCCAAGAGTGCACATTGCAAGACATCCTGCCTGAACCTGAGAAGCCAAGGAGCCCTGGAGGGGACACACAGATCACCCAGAGAAACCAGGACCAGGTCAGAGATCTTCTGCCTTTTTCCCCAGCATCCTGTAAAGCCTGGGAAGAATTACTAGCCTCATGGGCTGACAAGGCATCGGCAGAACCCTCTGAAAGTGTTTAGGTGCTGTCTGAAGCTGTAGCTGGCCCCACAAATCGGAAAATAATATTTTGTGAGCAAATACTTAAAGCCTCTTTAGCAAAATTCTGTGAATTCTTATAATTCACCATTGCCTTCTGCCATAAGCAGAAAGGAGCTTCCTGAGTCCATCTAGTGGACAAGCCTCAAGAACAACTCTTCCAGTTCAGTTGAGATAAATGTTGTTTAATTGCTAGTTATTTCTAGAATCATAGAATGGTAAGGTTGGAAGGAGACCTCAAGGATCATCTAGTTCCAACCCCCTGCCATAGGCAGGGACACCTCCCATTAGTACAGGTCACTCAAGGCCTCGGCCAACCTGGCCTTGAACACCTCCAGGGAGGGAGCAGCCACAACCTCCCTGGGCAACCTGTGCCTCACCACCCTCACTGGAAAGAACTTCCTCCTAACATCCAGTTTCAATCTCCCCTCTGCCAGTTTAAACCCATTGCCCCTCTTCCTGTCATAACAAGACCTTGTCAATAGTCCCTCCCCAGCCTTCCTGTAGGCCCCCTTCAAATACTGGAAGGCTACTATAAGGTCTCCTGGAAGCCTTCTCTTCTCCAACCTGAAAAGCCCCAACTCTTGTAGGCTGTCCTCATAGGAGAGCTGCTCCAACCCTCTACTTATCTAGTTATTCCTTTGTATAATGTTTCCATGACCGTTGCAAAATAACCTAATTATTAAAAGATAGTGTTTGGGGGAGACAAGATTCCTGAATATCAAATTTAATAAACAATATTAATTTTGAAAAATCATATCTCACATTCCATTAATTACCCCTCCATTACACAAGCCCTGTAGCCTTCATATTACTACAGCTATTGCCTGCTACAGCAGAGGTGGTAAAACTGCCTGGGCAGTAGCATGAATCATGTTTTCTTCTCTAGCCTGCAAAGAACTTGAAGGTCTCACACTCAAATAAAATGAAAGCATATGGGATGTGCAAAAAATAATTTTATTAATCTTCACTTATAGGCTTTCAAAAACATTAATCTAACCACTGAAAACAGGAACATGGAGTACTGAGTGACTAGATATATTTTGTTTGTTCATATTACAAAACAAAACAGACCAAAAAATACCTAAGCCTGCCTGTGCCTCAGTTACACCATGTCAGACTGGCTTAGTTTTCTACTTCCAGTCACCACCAGCCAGCAGTGCAAAACTCTTCTCTTGATGGCCACTGTCAGTTTTCCATTGTTGTTCCATGAGGTCCAGAGAGTTGTTTATTTTTGGAGGAGCAAACCTCCAAGTATTTTAAGTCTTTGCAAAGAGCAATTAGTGATATGCTGTACTCCTTTTATCCAAGACTTTTTTCAAGCAACAAACCATTTAACTCCTCCTTGTCTCATGTGCAGATGTCTGTTGAAGAACCTCTGAATCTAAATAAAAAATCGAAGGGGAAGAAAGCATAACCATTAAATCAAAGGGTAACTAATATATTCTGTCCCCTTATTTGACAACATAGTTCCCAAAGAGGGAGAAGGGAGGGAGAGGAAGAGGTGTCAGCTCATAATATAAAGGCTGCTCAAAGAAAGGATTTACACAACAGTGAGAGTGGAGAAAGATCCAATTTAACACCACAGCTTTTTAAATGCAAAGATATATCACAGTCTAAAGTTTTAAGTGATTAGCTGATCTTACAAGACCTTCAAAGATGCAATTGAAATATATTGTAAATACTCACTACACAACCTGTAAGGGTGATGGGAAGTCTTGTTAGCGTTGTCAGCTTAGTACATAAAAGTCAAGAAAGCATCAAAGATGCATTTATATTGTGTGCAAAACTAATGGCAAATTGAATTTAGAGATTTGTTAGGGATGCACTTGGAATTTATGTTTTGTTCTGGATTTCTCAAACAATGTTGCTCATGCAGATGTTAGCATTTACTAATATAAAAATTATTCAAAAGAAAACAAGCTGCAGAAGAGTTGAAGCTGTCATCTCCCTGTACCTTGTTTTCAGATCGTTCATTTGGAAGGTCTGGCTTTCATCCTGCCCTTCCTCATTGCCTTATACAAGGTTATGTTCAAACTGGGGAAATTAGAAATCACCTCCAAGTCAAACAGTGCCTGAAATCTGCTCACAAATTGGTTTTCTTTGTCCAATCTAAATTTCATAGCCCAAAGAATAACAGTGTCCTTCTTGCACAAGTGATCAAATGTTAGGAGGAGTTCATCAAGGAAAGGATGGTGGTAAACTACATCAGCAGCCATAATGTAGTCAAAGTGACAGGAGGACCTAGGAAAGTTCTTTTCTAAGTCAATTCCCCAAGACAATTCTTTAACACAAGGCTGGTGCTTGGATTTCAGCTTTGTATTTTGGAGAACATTGTGTTGAAGGTTTCCCAGAAGTTCTGGCAAATCTGTGGCAGTAACCAGTGCTCCTGTGACAGGGAGAAAACAAACAGAATCTTTGAATATACTTCAGTAAAAACTCATTCACAACAGCCACTGATTTTACCAGGTAGCTCTTACTTAAAAGAATAGTAATGCTTCCAATAGCTCTTAGCTATTATGCTTCAAATACTCATTCCCAGTAGTTCTCCTCCACAGATTGCCATCTAAATACAGCTGGGGAGAAATCAGATACTTACTTCATCTTGATACCATATTGGTTAAAAGCACAGTGAGCAGCTAGGGATTGCAGAACTCCATTTACCAATTCCAAAACGACAGCATGAGATGTAAGCATGGCCTCAGATTCTTTCCTTTTCACACAGGAAGCCTTCTCAGACTACAAAAAGCTAAAATTCTGTTAAAATGCACAACTCACTAATCTGGATGACTCTTGAAAAAGAATTGACTACCATGAAAGAAAGCACAACATCTGCAGCAGAAAAAGCAAGCTGCTAATTAGTTGCTGAAAAAAAAAAAAGTGCTGAACACAAATGGAAAGAAAGTGTCCTTGGCACCCAAGAGCTTCTTGGTCAATGGAAGGTGATGCATTGGTCTTACCTACATCTGGTATTACCTGGTTGCCACTGACAACCTGTAAATCCATCAATTTCTTATTTTGGTGCTCTGTTTAACACTGCTAATGACAACATCACACAGTGGGCCCTGCTTTATTATATCCATAGACACACAGCTTTAAAGAAAACAACCCAGAAGAGCAGGTTTCCAAACAAGTGTTTCAGCATTCACTTCTTCTTGCTTTTGGAAGCTTTCAAACAACAAGCTTTAGAAGAACTAAGCCACTTCCTTTGTCCTCCAGTATTCATCTGAGAGATGTTTCCAAGAGCACAAGAGCAATGATATGTACTCACCCAGTAAACTGGCTACTATGGAGACCAACCCAGTTCCAGCTCCAATTTCAATCACATTTTTGTCAACCAAATTGTATTGTTTAGAATTAGTTTCCAAAAAATAACACAGAACAAGGGCCTGTAGGGGAGGGAATCCATGAATATACTGAACAAATAAAAGAAAAAAATCCCTTCACTAAATATATATTGTCATTTAAAAGCATGCAAAAAAAAAAAAATCTTGTCTGTTCAGTAATTCATCTCTGTTTAAATGAGCAATATTCATTCAAGTGCTGTCTTTAAAGGATCACAGCTCACTATGATCTTTGAGCTCTATAGGCTGACAAAATAAATGCTACAACGTGCCTCAGTATAGGCTTGCAAAGCATTATAGCCAGAAGGAACAATTGCAATTATCTCATCTGTCACGCTGCATAACATGAGCTATAAAATTCCAATCAGCAATTCCTGCTTATAATTGCACTTACTTCTGGTTGAGTTAAAATGTGCCCTTCACAAAGACATCTTGATATAAAGACTGCTTGTGAGAGAAAATCCACAATGACCCTTGTTAATCTCCTTCAATAGTTCATTATTTCTAACAATAATCAATTACCACAATGATTAAAAAGGGACCAATAGATTTACCCCTTTTCTCCCAGTTCAGTTTATTTACAGTTTCTATGTGATTACCTTGTTAAGCTTAGTAAATTTTACAGCAACCCAAGCTATAAAAAGCCCACTATAAGAGACTCCTTATATGTCCATTTATATATTGTGATAATGAAGCTTCTTCAGCTTTTCTGCCCTGTCTCATACTGACCACTGAAATAAGAAGACTGTTGACCCAATGTTATCATGCTAGAAACTCAAATATTTTCACTTTCTAAGTCTTAATGCAGAGCAAAAAGAGTATGGTCTTTTATGTGAACTTACACATATGTCATAATTAACAAAGCTTTGATATAAAAGTAAGTCTCTAAGCACCACAACTAATTAAAGCCAGATTCCTAAAGATTTTGCATGATGTTTAACTGACATTTAAAAAACACATTATATGACAATTTCCTGCTAGTACCATATATTCCTATAATTTCTTTCCCCAGAGTTTTGCCATATTCTATCATAGAAACTGACTGGTAGGATCAAAAACTCTGTGAATTAAATCAGGGAAACTTTTAGATCTGCTTTCTATTCCATGAAATATGCCAAAACTTTATTTTTCCCAAAGTTTCTGCCCCTCTGAAATTTTTGGCTGACATTTTTCATGTTGGAGATTTCAAATATTGCTGGATGGAACAAGAAGGGAGAACATGAAGAAACACAGACTGAAGGGCTGCCTGCCTTCCACAGCAAAACCAACTAAACACTTCCAGAAACAAGCAAACAAAACAACTTCCAAACAAACAAAAACACAACATCACATGAGCTTTTCAGTATAGCCCATGATTTTATCAGGAGAATTGGCAGTCAATCAACCCTTCCTTGAAGTGACACTGAGGCCACTGAGAGAGATAGTATAAATGACTTGTGCAGGTCTGCTAAGACAAGAGAAATTGTCTAGAGTTCAATACAGCAGAGTGGACTAACTCTCTTCAGCTGAATTGTGACCACACTTCTCCAAAACAGCACAGTCCTGGGAGGTTGATACCACTCAATGTAAATGGAGTCTTCTGGGTATTAATTCTCCCCCTCCTATAAGCCCTCCTGGAGGTAGCTCTGTTAAAGAAATATTCTCTGAATACTGCAAGTGTCAATGCATGATAGCACCTCCTGACTGCAGTGCTTGCTTTCACTCTTAATTATTTCAAAACAGTCAGTTAGCTGCTTAGAACAGATTCAAAACCTTGAAGAAGTCCCTTTGTATGATGAGCATGCTGATGGGTCTTATCAAGAGCCAAAGACAGTGGTTCTCTCAGATTTATGGCCATTTAAGTAACTTGAAAGCTCCTGGTGAACCTATTCCTATGTCTCTTTATTTACAAGGTAAATTTGTTTCTCACATGAGTAGGTTAAGTAGCTTCTACGAATGCTAATATCTTGCGAGCTCACATCAGAGCCATTTATTCAACCTGTTTCTGCATAATATGCAACTCTCTGTATTTTTAAAATACACATATGTGCTGGTTTAAGGCTAATTGGAATATTTTAATAGAGAAGATTATATTATAGGCTGTGAAAAGGAAACAATGGTGATGTCTACTTCACTCATAGGCTTGCTGTGATGTTTAGGAATAAGTACTCAAAACAAAAGATAAGTCAGTCGGGCTTGTCGGTGTCTCTGGGGCACAGCGTCTGGGGCTGTCTAGCAGCTTCTGAACTTCTCTCTGCTGATTAATTTCACTAATGACTTTTTCTTCTAACTCCTCCTCTGGCCGATCCTCAAAACCTTGGGGTAAGGTATAGGAGTGGGGAGAAGGTGGAAGGGTGGTTGGGAGCCCCTCCTGGGGTCTCTGATTTCTGGGAGGGGTGTTGTGTTTCTGTATTACCTTTACTTTGTATATGTCTGTAAATATTCCTGTATATAGTGTATATATCTGCTTGTACATTGTGCTGAGCTGTAAATATTCCAGCCGGCTGAGTTTTAGCCTGGGTCACTTTACAAAGTAGGGGGGGCAGGTAACTCCCAAACCTACATCAACATATAACTGGCCAGTGGAGGAGACACAAGATCCCATTTTGTGTGATAGGGGCACAAACGAGAAACACCATTTAAGCTTTAGGAACCAGGAATCCACAGGAAATCAGGCTAAATTCAAGTCTGAGATTTACAGACTGGAGACAAGAGGGGCACAGAATCTTTTCCTTGGATTTACAACATATGAAACATACGCAAAACAAATTAAATGTGCTAGAAGACTCCAAAATTTAAAAATATAATAATATTGCATAAATATTGTACCGATGGCCAGACGACTGCTCCATAACAATCAGTGGCTTCTGTAATTCTTATCTCATGGCCAGCAAAGTAAAAGCCTTCCCAGGCCTTATGAGTTATAAGAGCAGGAAAAAAGCGCCTTTTCATGATTTCTGCAACTATCTGTCCATCTTCTTTTTCCCCTGGAAGCAAAAAGCATAAAAGGTCAAACAGGGTGAGTGAACTGATAATGAAAATACCAACTGATATCGAAAATCCGATTTGGAATAAAGAATGTGAATTATGTCTGCGAATAAAAATACATTTCACCATTAATGGTTAGCATGGTACATGGGAAGTCTTCTGAATGCTAATCTAATTTTTCTGTTTATGACTAAATAACTTCTTTCCTGCTTTGAAGAAGCAGCCAAGATCATAAAAAATAAAGAACTGAAACATTGCCATATATTGCTTTCCATTTCAGCAATCCAAAGGGAATTTTTTAACTTCTTTCACCCTTTAAGGGCAGCTGCCCTAGCATAAGCATTCCTGGTCTTATCTGCCCATGTTTTTTATTATTGTCCATATCGTTCACTTTCCCCATATTATGGTTCTTTTTGGCAGTAAACAAAAGAAGCCACAGTATCATTTATAAGTCTGTCACAAAACTTGTGAAACAGATCTTAGCAACACAAATTATGACAGACAGGAGTGAAAGCAGCAGCGTTGTCAGGAAAGCTTATCCACCCACTCCCAACAGAGCCCTGTCAGAGGGATTCTTTCCAGTTGGTTTGATACCCTGAATGCCATCCCTGTTGCTAAGCGAAGGATATTTATGATAGCTAACATAATCCTGGATAACTCTTCTAACAGGAGAGGATTCATTCTTTTTCAGCTGAATACCAAGCCAGCTTCAGTTTTGCCATCATCACACAAAGCTGCACTGCAATGTTAAAAAAAAAAAAAAAAGAAAGAAAGAAAAAGGAAAGTGAATCTGTCCAGAGCATTTTCTCAGCAAAACCTAGAATCATTCCAAGTTTTCGCAGGAAATTTGCTTTCACAGCCAACTATGATCTCTTGGCAAACTTGCTATAAGAAAACATGTTTACAAGCTACATCTAGAAAGCATGCTAGAGATTTAGATAACTGGGTTGCCATCTTGTCCAAAGCAGAGTTTCTGTATGAAGCCTGCAGTTACCATCAAAATACATTACACATACTAAGACTGGGATCTGAAAGCAAACTGCAGGCTCAATGTCTATTAATAACAAAGACATTTTTGGTTTCCTCATAAACATAAAACACATTGGTCTGCCAAAAATTCTTCACATTTCCCGCCCCCCCCCTCAAATCACTGCAGTCACAGGACTTTATGACCTCAAGTGTTGTCATTGCTCTGCCATATTCCTCAGTATTTTTATTGCCATAATCTATTGACAAAGTCTCTCTCCTTGTGACAGAAGGATCAAGGAACAAAAGCAAGGGTGAACAAAGAAAGAGATGATACAGTGATNCCCTGCCTATGGCAGGGGTTTGGAACTAGATGATCCTTGAGGTCCCTTCCAACCTTACTATTCTATGATTCTGTAATGCCAAACAAAACACATCAGGAAGATGCTCAGGATCATTAGCCACTGCTTTAAAATTGTAAGTCAACTTACTCTAAGCATTAAAGGAAACTAGAGAATAGCAATGAACAAGGACAGAAAAAGCAAAAATTTCCATGTTCAGTCTTAGCACGCTGACACCAAGACACAACCTAAAAGTTAAAAAAACCAAACATCTTCTGCAAGCCTGTAATGTTGAGAGAAAACGTATGCATCATTGTGCCTGCAAGCAGGGAACTCTGCACAAACATGACTTAAATGTCAGAGAAATGCTTCTCCAGGGCAAAATAAATCTTTTCTTATGAAAGAATTAATATGAAGCTGTCTTATTACATATATTGTAAGTGTACTTATTATATCATCCTGTTTACAGGCATACCAGATGTAGCCTGGTTTTAATCTTCTCTGATTGCTTAGAGTAGTCTGATCTTGTTCTGCAATCAGTACTGGTTTGGAAGAAAAAAAAAGTTATTCCTTTTATTTCTTCCCTGTTACAACCATTTTTCTTGATTTTTTTTCCCTCCCTTGACATCTGGTTTTGATCCAATCTTTTGAGAAGCCATAATTTATTGTTTTAACCTACAAAGCTTCTGTCAGAAGATCTATACGACTTCCACAGTATTACAACTACCCTTACCCTTACAACAAACACTTCCCACCTACCCCCTACATTATCAGCAATCTTTCCACCTAAGGCTTGCTAGTACCTATACCAAAAGGGTTTGTAAGCCCCTGCTCCCTGCCTGAGCTAAACTTTTCACGTGCCTGAAAGAAGAATCCCAAATCTGCTAATTAATAACACCACAAATCTTCAGCCATGACATCCCTTTGGCAATCCCTCAAGTGGGTTGTTTAGAGATGTTTGTATAATTTTTATATTTTTGTCTTAAGATGACTTTACTCTTGTGGAGAATCAAAAAGAGTATTATGTTTTATGAGAGACATCATATGACAGACAGGTTTCAAAACACTAATAAGAACTTCTAGCAGGACCAGGATGTTAAGGATTCTAACAGAGAGTGCTGACAAAATAAGGAGTGCAGACTTCTAGCCAGATTTGCTTATTTACATACAGGTCTCCCTTCATACTGCAAGACACTCCTGTGTTTTCTTCTGTGTATCTTTCAGAATAACAGAACTTTTTCTGAGACAGTACAAAAAGAAAGAAGCTAATTTTCCTGTAACTGTCATCAGAGCAGTCAGAATAGAAAGATAATGAACTGATGGGAAATCTTTCAAGCAACAATATAATTGTTATCTGAGTACACAAAATACAAGTGAGACAAAGTCTTTTAATACCAAACTCTAAAAAAGTTCTGGTGGTACTTTGATCAAACTAGTTAAGTGACAACACATAAAAGGCTGATAGGAGATTATTCTCCTGGAAGTGTTTAGCTCTGTGTTAGACTTTCCTTCATTTCAGAAGGAAAAAATCTTGGAACTCAATGAATGGATTTTAATGACATTTTAAGGCCATAAGATCTCTCCTATCGATACAATAAAGTCAGACAAGAGAAGAGGTGGCTTGGCTAGGGGGTTGGAACTAGATGATCCTTGAGGTCCCTTCCAACCTCTATGATTCTATGACTAGTCTGGTTATCAATTCTTGTAAGAATGGAAGAGCAAAATGGGCATTTCCAGCAATACTAGTAGAGCACTCATACTAAACTATCAAAACTTAAAGGTCTGCTAGGACTGGTTTCTCCCATCTTCATTTGCCTGGATTTGACCGGGTGTGTTTGCCCTTACTCCTCTTCTGTGATTTGAAGAGGCATGAAAGTGGCATATGACTTTCTTCAGGCTATTCATCTCTTTGCATGAACATGCATACACAGAAAACACCAGACTTTGAAAAGCTAGAATCTTATTTACATTGAGATAAGACAGCCTGATCCTGTTCAGGTAAAATAAAAATTTAGGTTACTTTTTTAGTGAAACAGATAACGTTCCTTTGGTCTTGAGACAGTGTTCACAAGTAAGTTCTCATCTATAGGTGGCCTAGATTTTTCTTCAAATAGACTTTGAATGTCTTCAATTTCCTTAAGACTTTCTTCCTAATAGGTTAATTTCTTACAGTGTTCTTGGAAAGATGTCAGGCAAAGTACTGATTAGCATAAAAGTCTAACATTATTGGAACATACTCTTTGAAATTCCTTGATTTTAAGTTAATATCAGGGTTGAGGGAGAAAAGACATACACTGCTGACACCTTGCACTCTGTCAACCACATCATTAAGAAAACAGCATAAACATCATTCTCAAAATAAAGTTATCATTGTTATTACAACTGAAATGCAAACATAGTTTTCCAAAGAGATGTACTAAATTGTGCAGAAGACTGGAGTTGTGAAGTCAGTGGCAGGTTAGTTAAAGAAACACATATTATTAGAACAAAACCTAAAGAAAGAAAGTTCTGCCATGACAGAGTTGAAGAAGTCCTTCAAGTGAGGAAGGGAAAGTAATAGGAAAATAACAGGAGACAGACCAGTTCAGAGCAGAGCAAGTTGCAAACCATACCTTCTTTAACAATGAAGAGCCTTAGGCTATCTTCACCTGCTCACGTTTTGAATCACAGAATGTTAGGGGTTGGAAGGGACCTCAAAAGATTATCTAGTCCAACCCCCCTGCCAGAGCAGGACCACCTTTAGCAGATCACACTGGATCCATCCAGGTGGGTCTTGAATATCTCCAGAGAGCGAGACACCACAACCCCCCTGGGCAGCCTGTTCCAGCATTTTGTCACCCTCACAGTGGAGAAATTTTTCATCACATTTATGTGAAACTTCTATGCCTCAACTTCCACCCATTGCCCCTTGTCCTGTCATTGGGCATCACCAAGAAGAGCCTGGCTCCATCCTCTTGGCACTCATCCTTTATGTATTTATAAACATTGATGAGGTCATCTCTCAGTCTCCTTTCCAAATTGAAGAGCCCCAGTTCCCTCAGCCTTTCCTCATAAGGAAGATGTTCCGTTCCTTTAATCATCCTTGTGGCTCTGTGCTGGGCTCTCTCAAGCAGTTTGCTGTCCTTCTTGAACTGAGGGGCCCAGAACTGGACACAATATTCCAGATGTGGCCTCACCAGGGCAGAGTAGGGGGGAGGAGAACCTTCCTCAACCTACTAGAATGAGCAGAAATGACTAGAATGAGTAGAAATAGTACCGGTTTAGAAACATGCTACATGACCAGCTATTACCTTTATATCAGTTGCCACACAAAATGATGCTTATATATTATACAGCTCCATCCAGAAAGGACAACCTTAAAAGTCAGTTGGGTATCTCCATTAACTGATAGAATATGCTAAATCTCTCACTGCATAACTGATGATACTGCCTATATTAATGCACTCTCCACAGAATAAGAAGGGAAGAAAAACAAGCACTGTTAAACAGCACTTAAAATGCAGCAAAATCAGCAAAGACAATGGGGCTGAATTAAAATGATATTTAAAAATACAATAAAATAAATAGATACCACTGTCTAGATACCTGAATAAAAATGTGGCTAAAAAATGAAGTCAAATGAACCTTCTACATAAAAGCTGTGAAGAATATAGTAGCAGCCAATATCTCCATTTTCAGACTCACAAATAGCACGCAGAGTAAAAAAACATCCTCCAAGTACTTTGCTAATGAATTAGGACAGCATTAATTCAGAAACAATAGTTTCACTCAATGATTTGTTAAAGCAACCTACAGTGAAAAATACAGATTAGTCTCTCTCAAGTGCTGGCTTTATACTTCCTGATCTCTTGAGGTCAAACGGTGTCACAGCCTAAAGTGATAAGCAAGTAAGACTCAGTCATCTTCTGCGTCTCTAGCTTGATGGATCTTCTCCAGTTGGCAACAGGAATGAAATCCAAGCCTTCAGCATGAACCTGACCTAACAAAGTTCAGCTCTCCAACAACACATTCTCCCTTATTCAGAAGCAGTATATTTTGATCAGTAGAGTTTAGACTGAAAATTTACTATTTAGGTTTGTACTTACAAATATTTTAAGAAGCACGTATCAACAGCTGTGAAGATGTACACAGTTTCTTTAAGACTTCTCAGCAACTACCCTTAAGTTTGAAGTAGACAGGAGGACTATCTGTCCTAACTTCACCACTTGAGTAATGCATGAGAGGAAGTACTAAGACTTCATGATAGCCAAGGCTCTTCAGATATCCCCACTCTGGACACACAAAACCAGAGTCATTCAAAGTAAAGAGTTGAGATACATTTTATACATGTGTGTGTGTGTGTGTGTGTGTATATATATATATAAAAAAACCATATATAATATGCATTACAGTTATTATATACCTGTATAGATACGTATAAAATAGCTATCTGCATACCTCAGTGTTAAGAAGATACATGCAGAAAGGTCAGTGAGGAAACAGATCTGCAATCGGTTCTGCAACTGTAAGAGATGGCTGGGGGAGAGTTACTTTACTGCACCAATAGGTAGCATCAGAAGGCAGTCCTGTGCATCTATCTGGGTATTTCCAATGGCTCAGAATTTTATGCCAAATCTACATTAGGTTCCAATTCTAAGGGAGTTTGTAGCCTCATAGTTTTTACTGAGCTAATGACATCAGAGCCTTGGTCTTGCAAGCATTACAAACGACTCCATGGAAACATACACAGAATAGTCTCCAAATTACAAGTGGTACCACTTTAGTATCTTTATTTCATTCCACTTATTACTATTTCCTTCCATTCCATTACAGCCTAAGGACCCTTAAAGGAAAGGATTAGGTGGGAAATCTAATCATGCCCTTGACTTTCCAGAAGTCAGATGTAACCTACACCTTTCTAAGAACACAAAACAAAGTACTGTTCCAATAGCTATCTAAACTACACAGTTAAATTTTCCTTAATTCATCCCTACCTACAGGGAGGGAAATGACCATGTGAGCTTAGACATTCCAGTACATTCATTAGAAGCTGAGCCTGCTGAAGTGATGGCAATGACAAAGTACCTTATATTGATTATATGAGATACTACATCACAGTAATATAATGCTTGAAACTGTATACTTTGAAATGCAGAAATACAAAACTGCCACCCACAAGTAGCCTCTTTGCAGCCAAGGGACAAGATGCACTTAGAGCATGAGAAGGCAAGAACAGGAGAGGGATATGCTCAGAGTATGCAGTCTGTATTTACATAGGCTTTAGTGGCACATGTTCAATTTGCAATTCACACCACTGATATCTCTGTCCCATCCAAGTCAGAGGTCATCCAAAACAATTAGAAGGCTGAAAATAGTGTAGTCAGTAGCCATGTAGTTTCATGAACGCATAATGAATTCAAATATGCCAAGTACTTCCCTTGTTACTTCATCATGTTTAGTCTCTAAAGAGAACTAAATTATTTTCCTTTGACTAGAAGACTGCATTCTTAGATGCTGTAATGTATATTATAAAAGGACAACAGTCAATTTCCTGATAGTCAGAGAGGCCTTGGTTGAGTAATCTACACACTGTAAGACACTTTCTAGTCTAATCTTTCACATCTCTTACCTTGCCTGGTCAAGAGGGTGTTGTGTCATTGAAAGCTCTTACTTCCTTGTAACTTCATGCCAGAAAACACCAGGTACCACAGCCAGTGGAAGTGAAGGGACTCAACAAAATGCCTGCCAAGATTTCCTTATCAGTTAATATGCATTTCTAACATATTCCTTTGAGGAAAGGGCCTTAAAGTAACCTAATACTGATCCATGCAAACATACCGCTTTTCTCATGTGGCAGTTGAGAAACACTTAAGATGCCGTTGAAATGCAGTAACTGCAAAGTGGGAAGATGTGACAACAGAAATCATAGAATCATAGAATGGTAGAAAGGAACCTCTGAAGTTCACTGAGTCCAACCCACATTTCAAAGCAGGATCACTTAGGGCAGGTAACACAAGAATGCATCCAGACAGATCTTGAAAATCTCTAGAGAGGGAGGCTCTGCAACCTTTCTGGGAAGCCTGTTCCAGTGCTCCATCACCCCTACAGTAATTTTTTTTTCCTTTTATTGATGAGGAACTTTCTGTGTTCTAGTTTTTATCCATACCTCCTGTGGCAGGGCACTCCCAACTCCCTGCTTCCACTGCTTTTGGACCACCGCACCCTGACTTCCTGCTGGAAGGACCTGCCTCTGCCATAAGCCACTGCTGTTTGTGGGAACACACCGAGCAGCTCCAGACACTGCTGCAAAGGAGCTAAGGGACTATCCCTATATTCTACTCCACTGTTGTTAGTAGAACAGACTTTCCCTAGGGCTCCAGGTTGCCTGTTTATAAGTGGGGCAAAGCCATTTTGTGGATAAACCTTTTCCAATTTTCTGATTATCTTAAATTACTAAATTGCCCAAAGGCATCCTTGTGAAGATTTCCCAATCGGATTAGAATCCAAATTTAACTAGTTTGTATATAGCTTGTGGGGAGGGCTTTTCAGAAATAAAAATAATTGCATATTTTTATAATTCCTGCCTCGTTAATTGCCCCAACTAATTCAGCTCCTTGTCCTATCACAGGATACCATTTGAAAGAGACTAGAACCTTTTTCTTGACACCCATCATTCAAATATTTATAAACATTACTAAGACATCCTCTCAGTCTTCTCTTTTCCAGACTAAACAACCTCAGGTCAATCAGCCTGTCCTTATAAGATGGATGTTCCAGTCCCTTAACCATCCATGTAGCCCTCCATTGGACACTGTCTAGTATATCCCTGTCTTTCTTGAACTGAAGAGCTCCAAACTAGACACAATACTCCAGATGTGGTCTCATTAGGGCAGAGTAGAGGAGGAGGAGGAGATCCTCCCTTGACCTGCTGGTCACACTCTTCTTAATGCACCCCAGGATCCCACTGGCCTTCTTGTCCACAAGGGCACATTGCTGCCCCGTGGATTAACTTATCATCCACCTGTACTCCAAGGTCCTCCTCCATGAAGCCACTTTCTCCATGGAGCTGCTTTCTAGCAGGTTATCCTCTAATCTGTACTGGTGCATGCTGGTTTTCCTCCCCGGGTTAAGGACTGTAGTCTTATCCTTGTTGAACATCATTAGGTTCCCCTTTGCCCAGCTCTCCAGTCTGTCCAGGCCTTGCTGAATGGACACACAGCCTTCTGGCATACCTGCCAATCCTCCCAGTTCTGAATCACCAGCAAACTTACTGAGGGTACTCTCTATTCCCTCATGTAGGTTGTTGATGAAGATGTTAAATAAGACTCAACCCAGTACTGACCCCGGAAAACACCATTAGTCACAGGTCTCCAGCTAGACTCTGCACTGTTGATCACAACCTTCTGAGCTCCATTGTTTAGCCAGTTCATGATCCATCACACCACACTGTCCACTCTTCTAACCCAGACTTCCTGAGCTTGTCTACGAGGATGTTATGGGAGGCGGTGTCAAAAACCAGGCTTAAGCCATGGTAAACAACGTCCACTCCTCTCCCTCTATCTATCCATTCAGTCACGCCACCACAGAAGGCATTCAGATAAGTCAAACACCTGAGGCATGTGTCCCAGCCACTGTACAGAACCATATGCTTCACCTCCCTTTCATCACTACCACAGGTGGGCCATCAGGAAATTAAGACTGCAAAAAGCATGATAGGAGGACAATAAGCAAGGAAAATTCCAACTCAGTGGTGAGGAGGCAGACTTGGGCTCCATGCTCCAGTCCCAGGATGCATTTTTTACATTTTACAGTAAAGACTTTGAAGTCAATGGAAAAAGTGTCAGTGGGGAAGGGAATGAGAAGTCAGTCACTTTTCTTGACTGAATGTATTAGAAGTTACAGGGTTATATTGGTTCTCGCTTGCCTTCATTCCAACTATGTCCCATTTAAGGCATCTTTCTGGATTCCACCCAAAGACTCAAAATGATGGTAGAAATTGCCATCATTTAGGACATCTGTCAAGCAAAGTGAGAAGGGTGCCCCTTCTCAAACACCAGGAGATACGTAAAGGTTACCAGGTCAGCATTTTCTCAGATATTTATGGATTAAAAACTGAGTCCTGGCCAAGTGAAGTGAGACGACAGACTGTCAAGGACAAGTGTGCATTGCAAACTTGTTCTCCTCCTATCTCAGAGATAAAATTGTTCTGGAGTGAATTTAAATAATGCAGATATAACTGTAGTGAAGTAATTTAGCATCCCAAATAATTAAGACATCACAGGAAGAATCAGATCCCAGAAAAATTTAGCCAAGAAGAGTTAAAGCTAATAATCATTAATGCAAAAGGAAAGAAAACAGACATCTAACAATGCAGGTGTGACAAAGAACAGATTTAACAAAGCTACTTGGTTGAAGACCTGTCTGTGAGCTGAGAACCAGCAGTAATGGGAATCATGAACAAGGACAACTTTTGACCTTTTGAACTTGTGACAAGCAAACTAAGAAGGAAAGGAGAAGGCATCAAATATAAAAAGCTCAGAACAGAACTTACAGAAAAACTGAACTGGAATAAAAACTCTGAGAAAGAGAGACTGAGACTGGGTAGGTGAAGTTAATGAAGTAGGAATAGGGAAGACTAGAGAAAAAGGATGAAAAGCAGGGCACAGGTGTTGGGTGGTGGAGCAGGTAAGTCTCCAGGCAGCAGGTTCATCACTCTTCCCCCTTAGAACCTGGCATGGAATTTAACATGCCAAAATCTGATGATAGATGAAGCTATAAAAATATCCTATTTGTCACTCATGTCTCTTCATCCTCTTAAAACAGTGTTTTTAGACATGGAAGAGAAGTGTCTGCTATTGCTATTGACGCAGTTACTCTGGTAGATAAGTAGAATATATTTCTGTATTTGATTTAAACATTCTGCCCTACCAATTAATTTTCCATTTGTTGACCTAATGTCCCAGAACTCAATTTATATTCATAATGCAATAGCTAAAAATACTACATGCAGACTCACTCCTCCCCTCCTGCGTGGAGTGGCAATATTAGAGAGCCAAACCTGCGAAAGCATAGAAACGCCTATGTAACTTTACCTCAGCCCTTGTGTACTGCAGAATACATAATGACAGTCATCAACATTTCAGCCTTTAGTAGTTCTACTTTTAATATTTATACTTCTAGATATTGCCCCCCCCAAACAATCACACTGCATCACACTGCATTGCATATGATCAGCTTGAGGTCTTTGTTCAAGACAGAATTATGTAACAGGAAAAGAATTGCACTACAGAAAATCTCCAGATTAAGGCACTTGAACAGTGCTTTGCAGAACAGCAATCTACAGAGATCCTTCTGAGCCATCTTTTTGTGCAATGCCAGCTTTCTAAGAGAAGGACATCAACTTGGAGTGCTTGAAAAAAAAATTATTTGAAAGCAAAATAACAAATATTAGTTTCAATAAGCAATTAATTTATTCTAAGTATTGCAATCATGCCCAAAGCTCCACTGTGCCTTGCTGAACAGGTGGCAAAGCAAAATTGGACGCTGAGCTCTCTTGAAAAAGCAGAAGTCCAAAAACCTGACTCTACATGGACTGAGACTCAGATAAAGTTTTAAACAAAAAAAATTATGAAAATTTAAATAATTTTTAAAACCGCCCTCCTTTTGCATTCAGATGAAAAACTACACCCCACCTCAAAATAACACATGCACTTGCCCTAAAAACTTGTATACTCCTAGTGACCTCTGAGAAAGATTACTTGTGATGTTTTAAGATCTTGAAAGATGTGTAGCATGGAGCTCGCATAAGAGAAAATGCTGCCAACAGCCCCTTAAGATATCTGAAGATTAGATTTGGGGCTGTCTAGACAGAAATCAAGCTTGTAATAGCCAGTTCTCCCTAACTGACACCCTGCAAACAAGCCTCCCTTGAATAGCCTGATCGTAGTTACAGCTTCATTCCCTGGAACTAGTTGCAGGCAAGATGCCAGGCACTGGTAGGAAACTGCTGGAACCAGAGTATGCCAGTATAGCGGATACATACTGCATAGCTAAAGTACTACAACAGCGCTATCTGTTGCATTTTCTGTACAAGTGCCATAAATACAACCCTTCAGAAAAAAAAAAAAATTAGTAAGAATATAGTTCATTGTCAGCAACACAATTTGTTCTTTATACATAAGTATGTTCCTAAAGGCAACAAGAAAACTAGCAAAATAAGAAACATTTTACCTTCTTGTCTTCCCAATTCTCCTACCAGATCATTTTGTAGATGATTATGTTGTGATGATGCCAAATCCATACTGTACCACAAAACCTGGGACAGAGAAACATAAAGTCACCTGAATAAAATGGCTTTATTTTTTCTCACATAAGACTTCACTAAATATATATATATATAATTACTTTTACATGTATTATGCTATAATTCACTTTTATTTTTAGTAAAGACACATAGATCTATAAATATTCAAAGTATCCAAAGCACAAGAACCAGAAGCAGCAAACCAGTTCAGCTGTTCCTTTCTCAAAGAGGCAAAAAAAAAAAAAAAAAGCAAGCAGAGGGTTGCTTGTCTGTTTGTTTTTAAAGAGAGCTTTGATAAATGTTTAAAACTATTTAATGATATTTTAAAAATTAGAATCTGTTCAAATCACAGTTGGGAGGCTTATAAACAATTGAAAGGAAAGCAATAAATGTCTGAAAGAGAAGGAAAAAAAATGCACCAAAAGGATCTATTAATTGACTTGAAGGGGGAGGAAACAAGCTATTAATAAAAGTTGCACATGAAAATAAGTAGGAAACATGAGCTATAGAAAACATGCAGAGCAGAATGCATACATGTCTATATAAACACACATAGAACATGCAGACCCAGGGGGGGGAAAGCAGCAAAAGTATGACAGAGGACAGTACAGTACAGTTTTAAGCTATCTGGGGAGAAGGGGAAAAAAAAAAAAAAAAAACAAGACAATGAATAGTCTCCAACACTCGACATTTTATAACCAGAAAAAAGCCCTCTGAGTTCACACACACAAAAAAATTAAGTCTCTTCCAATGTTAATCAGAAATTTGACTGATGTTTTGCAGGAATAGTTACAGGCAGCATACAGTTAATCTACAGACATCTAAACACCCAATAGGGAGGCAATTAAATCAGGCAATGGGTGAAATAGTACTTCTGTCTAGGAAAGAAAATAAATAATATAATCAGTGTAAAAGCACATGCTGAACACCAAGAAAGCCATTGCAAAGTGCAAAGCCTTAGGCAGGTTTTCCTCCCAAGGCTTCAGATGAAAGAAGACAGTATAGGACAGTATCCTGTCCTGTTAGGAAAGGATGCATCATACTCACTTGGCTTCACCCTACAAAAGACATACAGGCTTAATGTTTAACCTTATCATCACAATGCCAGCAACCATTACCCTATTTGAAGGTGAGAAATCTCTTATGGGACTTTTACACACCACTGTAACTTGTAGAACAAAAATACTGCTGTTATTTCTATAAACTTAACAGTAGTAGCATCATTATGTGGGGAACAGAAAATAAATTCAATGGAATTCAAAGTCTTTGTATGTACCTTCAGAACAAAAAGCAGCACCAGAAACTACTGCAACATTAAGCAGTAAATGTTACACACATCCATCAGCTTGTTGTCTAGCTCAGAAGGACAAAGAAGACAGATTTTCTTCCTATTAGAAGATAAAAATAACAAGTTAATAGTCAGTCTCCTTGCAGTCTGAAGGACAAGCAATGTTATGTTACCAAAATCACTCCTAATGGGAAAATCTTTCTTTGTATTTTGTGGTCCTCCACTTTTTTTTTTGTACGCTGACCTACACAACAGCCTGCCTGACTTAAACATAGGAATTCAGAAGTTCTGCAAGCAAGTAAACAGTGAGGAACAGTTCAGTTGCTGAGTTGCACTGTTTAAAGTATGTGATACAAAGTAACTTAGAGTAAATGGCACAGACAAGGGACAAGCATCCAACCTGTTTCAACCAGCATTACCTGAATCTTCTGCAGCTTTCCAAGAGTGGCATTCAAACAGAGAAGTCTTTATCTGCCTGGCCGCTTCCCTCCCAGGCAGTCCCAGGCAGAACTGTGCTCTGAAGCATGTCGCAAGTTGCCAACATCCCCACACCAGAAGCAGTAATAAATCCTGACAGCTGCAGCAGCACCACAAAGTGGGCACTGCACACCCTGTCTCTTGCGTAAAGGAAAAAGATTTCGTGACAGCTTCCAGTCAAGGGGCCTCCAACCAACAAGGCCACCACCTACACCAGTATTTTTTGCAAAAAAGATAGTGGCACAATGTTAGTAACTACTCATTGCTGCAAAAGGTGACAGAAGAACTAAGTATCATTCTTCAGAGTCACAGGGGTCTTCCAAGCACCAAGCACAATTTACACGGGTACATTTGGAGTAGGGTTATTTAAATGTGTGCTCGCATTGCAATGCAGAATTGTAACAAGGTGCACAACCTCTAAAATTCTAGCCCAAGGAGATAATGTTTATCACACATTATATACACACAACAGCATACACAAGATGTACATCCACTCAGTAGATTGTAACTACTCTGTAGGACTTCTCCTATTCAGGCTATAGTCAATTCAGGACATGAACTGCTTTAGTTTACCCAAGTTTTAGCAAAATTAGACTTCAACCTCACCTGAGGTTTCTAAATCCCATTGAACAATAATATATTATTGTACAAAAATACTAGACAAGCCCCACAGAGAACTGAAGATCTCTGTGCTTTACTGTAGTTGGCAGAAGAAACTAAAAGCTTTTCTACATCTAGAAACTATTAAACACATGACTGATGTAGGTTCGGAAGTTANTTAAAATATTCCAATTAGCCTTAAACCAGCACACATGACCCAAGCCAAAGCTAGTATTAGTGAATTCTGCTTTAAAAGTGTAATGAGCGATTTACAAACACTGCTACAAACTGTCCCTCCAAGCTGAGAATTTTCCTACAATATGGTCTTTTACAAAAGTAGTAACAGAAGGGTTATTTTCTTTACCAGTAAACACTGTATATTAAGTACTAGTTTCTCTGCAATTATAATGGCCAAATCAGCCCTTCATTCTTTCAGAGGGGGCTCATATTTCACATCACACTTAGTTGTACAGACTTGGACTTCCAAACAATGAGAAATTAAGTAGAAATGTTACCTAAGACAAGAGAAGCAAGGAAGGGCTAAAATGCAATTCAAATATGACTGGTAATGTTCCCATTTTCAGATGATACCAAGCTGAGTGGTGCAGCTGACATGACTGAGAGATGAGATGCCATCCAGAGGACCTAGACAGATTACAGTAGCAGGCTCAGGAGAACCTCATGAGTTCAGTAAGGTGAAATGCAAAGTGCAAGACATCATTATCAACACAGCCCTAGGGTTGATGAGATTGAGAGCTGCCGTGTAGAAAAAGGACTTGGCAGTACCAGTGGATGAGAAGCTGAACATAAGCCAGCAACGTGCACTTGCTGCCTAGAAGGCAAACCATATCCTGCGCTGCACCAAAAAAGTGTTGCCAGCACGGTAACAGAGGTGACAAATGCTATCTTTGGATATGGTCACTTAACTCCAAATCCAAAAGCACAATATTTACATTCAAAACCAAACACCTACCACACTTCAGATTATTTAAGGATTTTTCCCTGAGATTTTACAAGGCCTTGTACGGTCTCATGGATGGTTCAATAAGCAACACTACTTTGAGCACAAACTTTCAAAGCAAGTATACTGAAGGGAATAGGAAGACAAAACAAACAGAGATGTTTTTTCTTCTCTCAAGCAACAGATTGAGTCTGATTTTTGACAGTTACCTCACCTCAGCTACAAAGCAAATGAATGGGCATCACGTTTTGACTTATTTTAAAATCTCAAAACCAAAAACTTCAATCAAGTCTAATCTGGGGTTTTGTAAGTAAATGCACAAAATTATTTTTTCTTTTGTTTACAATCCGTCCGATTTAAGTTCCAGACAAAAAGCACATAACAAAAACATGATGAATAAGGATAATTTATTATCAAAAATTCATTAGAATATTTACAAAGCTTAAATAAAAAAACCCCACATACCTAGCCTCTCTTTTTTTTAAAACTTTTTTTTTTTTCCTGTAAGACTATTTCTTTTTTCTTCCTCGCTTACTCTGTGATTTCTTTTTTCTGCCCTCAAACACAGGTTTGGCAGTCACCATGACTACTTTTCCCAGTTCCTCATCCTCACTGCTTGAGCTACTGCATCCCTTTTTCTCTTTATGGCCTGCTGTTTCCATTGCAGAGATGTTTTTCCTTTTTTTGCCTTTGCCCAAATCTCTGATTTCTGATTCCTCTCCTGAGGATTCAGTAGAAGTTTCTGAAAGATACAAATTCCCAATAAAGCCACCTCCATATAAATATTCATTTTTGGAATGTGACTGTTTTCTTCTCTTCCCACTTTTGACTTCTGTTGCCACAGCTTGATGATTTGCACAGCCTGCAGAATCTTCCCTTTCCCTCTCCTCATGCTGTTTAAGTTCAATCTCCATAGCAGCAGTGGCCTCTTGAATTTCATCAGCTTCTTCTTTTTCCTTTCTCTTTAGACAAGTCACAGCTCTGCGCAGTCTTTGGCTTTTAATAGCTTGTTTTTCGTGCTGTGCTAATCTGAAGAACGAATCGATTCGAAGCTGAGTCTATCAAAAATAAAGCAGGGAAACACGTTTAGATGTTTTTGTGATGGGAATTCAGTTGTTACCTCAGCTATACTATAAAGCATCCCAAATTAAAGTAGGACAAAGGACCTTTTAAATTAATATACATTAATGCAAAGAGACGTGAACAGTAAGATGCATTATTATAATAACATCTATCTTTTGTTACAAATTATGGAACAAGAAATTTTACAGAAACTAGTAAGGAAGTTCCAGAGAGGTTTTATAAACACTGAGCTGCTGATGATTAGATATAGTTGCTATTTTTGACCCTAATACAGGGAATCTCGGTAGTGCTCTTAAGTATATCCTTACAAACACACTTTTAGCTTCAAGCTGTTAAAACAACTGAATGTTTACTAAGCAAATGTCCATATGTGTAAAGGGTTAACCCTCCTGGTGGGGAGTGGTCTGAACTTGATCCCAGATTGTCCTGACTCCTCCCTGGGGGTGGTCCACCTGGTCCCAGGTGTACTGGTTAGGCCACTCCCACTCCCTGTCTGGACATCCTATATATACACAAAGGAACTTCCTGTTCCTTTCTCTCTGCCTGCCTGCCTGACAGCACCACACTTGTTCCTGGCTGCTCCTGTCTTACCACGTGGCCATTTCTACCACATGGTAGACAACCACTTCCTGAATCTACCTCCATCCATTGCTGTCAATCTGGTTGTATATATATTTTTGTACCTTGTTTCCCTTTCCTATACCTTTTGTAACTCCCCTACCTTAAATACCTTTTTTTTATTTATTGTTAAAGTTTTGGGGTTTTATCTTCCAAATGAAAGCAAGACTATTCTTTGGGTGTTTTTCACCCCTTTCACTCTCTCTCTACATCTAATTCCTTTCTTTGCAAAAAGGAGGGGAGAGAGGAAGGCTTATTATTATTATTACTGTACTGGTTCTGTTACCTATATTTTGAGTCTCTGGGAAGATTAAACTAGAACCAATACAATATGGTAGAGCAACAGAATGTGGTCATCTGACTCAAGCTCATTGTAACACATGCTGTTGCAATATAAAGATTTAAGAGTAGAATCAGAAGTAGGTGCACACAAGGGGTCTGTGTGACTCAACCACATTTAGATTTGCTGTACAGATTAAGATGGTCCTCTATATTCTTCTTAAACTTGTTCAAAAGAGACAAAACACTTAGAAACCATGTTCCACTCAACCTGAAAGTATATGGATTTAACTATGGGGTTTGGAGTGAGAGAGAACCTAGAACGATGGTTTAGACTATGTATTTATCTTGCTTAAGACAAAAAGAGAGGAAAAAAATTGGACCTTAGGTGAGGTTTTGTTACTGACATTCACAGTATCACACTATGCACCACTACTGACTTTAAGTTTTATTGAGGCTGACAGAATGTTTCTTTGGAAATTAGAGGAATATCATTAATGGGCACTTGCTCCGTGGTTCAGTCTGCATTTCTCCACAAAGGATATGGATAGTGCCAAATAGTCAGTCTTCAACAAAATCTCAGGGACATTTTTGTAAATAATTTTTAGAGACAGCACACTGCCTCTTAAAAGTACTACAGGTGCTGGAGGTACACATAGTTTCAGCTACATCCAGAACAAACAGCAATCTGGACTAGAGGCAAGTGCTTGATAGATAACAAAATCTGAAACCAACAACTGAAATTACATAGAGTACCTCACAGCACACCCAAATCATACAGAAATTAAGTTTGTACAAGCAAGGTTAATGATAAATACACATATATTCACATAAAGATTTTAAAAATATGGCTAAATTCCCATTTTCTGAGAAATCTATTTCATAGTAAAAGTTTTACTCATTCATTTTAAAATGCTTCTCTTGCAATTTTTTCATTCCCCTTACATTACGCATCGTTTTATACTTTACCTGCTGCATGTTCAGCTGTTTTATCACAGGCAAAAGGATTTCATCTACCTTTGTCTTAGTCCACCCAAAGCGATCCTGACAGAACATGCAAAAAGTTAAGGAACTTTACAAAACAGCTATTACTAGTATTTTGTAAACACAGAATAGATTGAAAACTGGCTCAACAACAGAGTTCAGGGAGTTGTCATCAGTGGTACAGAACCAAGCTGGAGGCCTGTAGCTAGTGGTGTTCCCCAGGGATCAGTCCAGTTTTGTCCAATATCTTTATCAACGACCTGGATGAGGGCATTGAGTTCAGCAAGTTCTCTGATGATACAAAACTGGGAGGGGTGGCCAACAGGGAAGTTGGCCTGGATGATCTTTGCAAGTCCCTTCCAACCTCCAAAGTTCTGTGATTCTGTCTTCAAATAAATGTCTCAGGCAAAGCTTTCTCTACTACTACTAAACCAGAGAAAATGCTCCAAGTTATTACTGCTGACTAATGTGGATGGTTCCAGTATGATGCTATCTTTGTCACAGTTAGAGTCACAGATTGCATCAGGTTGGAAGGGACCCTCAAAGGTCATCTTGTCCAAGCCCCCTGCAGTAAGCAGGGGCACCTCCAGCTAGATCAGGCTACCCAGGAGCACATCGAGTCTGATCTTGAATGTCTCCAGGATCAGAGCCTCAACCACATCCCTGGGCAGCCTGTTCCAGTATTTTACCACTTTCATTGTGAAGAACTTCTTTCTGATGTCCAACCTAAATCTGCCCTGCTCTAGCTTAAAACCACTGCCCCTCATCCTATTGCTACAAGTCCTTCTAGACAGTCCTTCCCCAGCCTTCCTGTGGGTCCCCTTAAGATACTGAAATGCAGCTGTAAGGTCTCCTCTGAGCCTTCCCTCTTCCAGGCTTAACAGCCCAAATTCTTTTAGTCTGTCTTTATAGGAGAGATGCTCCAGTCCTCAGATCATCTTTGTGGCTCTCCTCTGGACCCAATCCAGCAGGTCCATATTGCTTTTGTGCTAGGGGCCTCAGAGCTGGACACAGTACTCCAGGTGAAGTCTCACCAAAGTAGAGTAACATGGCAGAATTACCCCTCTCGACACACAGGCCATGCTTCTTTTTATATAGCCCAGGACGTGACTGGCCGCCTGGGCTGCAAGTGCACACTGTTGGCTCATGTCTAGCTTCTCAGTCACCAGTACTCCCAACTTCTTTTCTGCAGGGCTGATTTCAATTTCATCATCCTCCAGCCTGTACTGGTATCAAGCATTGCCCCAGCCTAGGTGCAGAACCTTGCACTTTGCCCTACTAAACCTCATGAGGTTCTCCTCAGCTCACCTCTCCAGCCTGTCCAGGTCACTCTGGATGGTATCCCACCCTTTAGTCTTATCAACTGCACCACTCAGCTTGGTATCATCTGCAAATTTGCTGAGGGTGCACTCAATGTTGCTGCCTGTATCATTGAGGAAGATACTGAACAGCACTGCTCCCTTGAGGGGCACTTGTCACCCATCTCCATCTGGATATAAAGCCATTGATTACTACCCTTTATACAAAATCATCCAACCAATTCCTTACCCTCTGGACAGTCCACTCATTAAATTCATCTCTCTCCAGCTTAGAGAGAAGGATGTTGTGTTGCTGATGTTACCTCTCTATTAGTTAGAGCTTTTTCTCTAACATCCAAATTTCCGAAAGTGTGACTCAGTGAAGACAGGACTCTTTTTTGCGATATGATACTGCCATAAAACAAAATACCTGTAGCTAAATCTTATTTTGACACCTGAACACACTGAAAGCCTCGTTTACTGTTTAAAACACTATAAGCTCTGCATGTTTTTCTATCAACGATCCACTGCAGCTGAAGCTGCATACACTGAATCACTAATTCTGACTAAGTTTTGAAGCTTACCTGTGAAAGATGGTAAACATAAATATGGAGTGTGCAAACAATCCTGCTCTAGAAACAGGCACAGCAGAGCTACAGAAATGTAACATCGCAATGAACCAGTCAGTCCAGCTGAGAGTCTCCCTTCACATGCAAAGTGAAGCAGACACTTTCTCAGGAGAGCAGCGGAGACCCAAATGCCACACATGCATGGTTGCATTCCCTTCCGTGCCAAAGCTGGTATCACTGTGGGAAAGCACATACAGATGGGGGCAAGGGACCCTCAAACCAATGAGAAGTTACAAATTTGACACTATCACTGACTCACTAACAAGCCTTATGAACTTTGAATCTGAGCGTTTTCAGCTATGAAGTCCTGCCATATAGTAAAAGGATATTCTCTGATTTGCTCTACATCAGGCTTCCCCCAGGTGAACGAACCCCTTGTCTCATCCACCACAGGCTTCAGGTATGCTTCTGCCACTGCTGGATTTGGGAAACCTGAAGAAAGCTGCAGCTCCCGCAGTTTCTTCTTGACTTTGGTGTCATGTGGATTAGGTCTCAATTTCATATTCTTCTGAGCCTCATTCCACCACTCACTGGAAAACAGAAGAAAGTATTAATTTTTCTCCATAAAATATGATTTGGGATATCAAAAATTACCATGCTAATTTGAATAACCTTAGTCTCCCTCCTTCAGTTACTACATGAGGTAGGAAATTTCAACATGGCCAAAGGGACATGTAATCTGAAAAAACAAAGCATACAGCCATTTTAAGCCACAGCAGCAAACATCACCTGGATTCCTCATAAACTGCTGAAGAGAACATCCTAAATTCAGCCTCATTTAGGGAGGATGTTTCACCAAATAATCATTTTATACAGTTTTCTGGTATGCAAGAAAACAAAACAAAAAAAAAATGGAAACAAACAAAAAGGAGAGGGGGAAAAAAACCCATCTCTAGCCATCCTTGCCGCTGCTAATACAACTGTCTCAGCCCTCTTCAAATATTGTTCTTCCCCACGGCCTACCTGTCTGTTTCTTTCCAGGTCATCAAGCCTCTTTTCTCTATGAGCAAGCTACAGCCACCTTCTCACAAACTCAAGGAGAATAAACCTCCACTCCACTATGGATCCAGCTCTGCAATGAACTCAGAGGCAGTTGCACAGTTCTACAGCTGTTCTATCATTTTCATTAGTCTCACTTTAATTGCGGTATCAACATATCACCTTATTTACCTGCCACTTCAAACAGTGACATAATGAAGTCAGATATTTTACATTTAACTTAATGATGGTCAGTGATGATCGTAACTTTTGTTGTATGCTTAAGAAAAGTACATTCATGAGTAAGGAGAGGTGAAAAGCAAAACACAACAAAGCATACGCAAATTTTAGGAGCGGTTCCAAGCCATGCCCAGGAAATTCATTTAAAATCTCCATTGCTGTTACAAAGCCAACATTTGGGATGCCCTCAGTGTAGTCACTTCCAAGCAAGTATGCCAAATTAATTAGCTTGCTTCTATCCAATCCTATAAAAGAAAACACATAAACCAAACAGTGGTTTCAGCATTTGTTCTCTTACACATTAAAAAAAGACAAAAGCCAAAAGGAACACAAAGGCATCAACTCTGTCAAATTACATTCAATTAAACATGAGAAATACATATAATTATCATCAGAATTATATGTATGTATATATAACATTATGTTCTGGAGCAGCATCAATATGCTCCTGTTAGCTCAAGCACCACTAAATTGTGTTAACCCGGCAAATGCATATGGTCAAACCAAAATTACAATGTTACAATGTAAAAATCATTAGGAAATTCTGGGTTTCTAAGAGCTAAGAGATACTACTTTTCATGTCTCCAGTTTTTGTTCTACTTTCATCTAATGCTGCTCACAATTCAGAAATAAAAACCTTCAATCTGAATTCTAGCCTCTGTTTCTTAGAAGTGTTCCTAAACTGGAAGCCTTTTGGTCTGTGTTGCTGCAGTTACTAAGTAGATCAAAAGAGCCTGTGGGACAAGGAAGAAGGAAGAATTCAGCTGACCACATCTTACTTGGTACACTGCAAGATCTAAGGCAAACAGACTCAATTCAGAAGATCAGATTTTTAAAAATAAATTTAAAATATTTTATTAAAAAAAAAAATCAGTGGAGAAAAGGAAGCAAGTGTGTCTAAGCACATAAAGCAGGACCATTGCCATACTAGTCAGGATATCCATCAACTATCAAGAAAGAATTATGCAAAGCATAGAAAAAGGAGTAGAAGTACAAGACTGTAGAGAAATGAGACATGAAAAACGATGGTGACTATTTTTCCCTAATAAATAAATAAAATCCCTGGTTTATTACACTAATAACAGTTAAAAATCTCACACATGCTTTTACAGCAATCCTTTCCAAGTCAGCTACAGCAGGTATAAGTAAAGGAAAAAAAATATTTCACTTGGTTTGCTGGGAGAATAAACCAAAGACCTGTTTTTCACCAAATAAAAATGTTGTAGAATTTGAAATAATATTTAATATCTTCAGCATGTAAAAGTCTTGCAAAGTCAAGAGAGGCTGTAATGTCAAAACTGATTTTGAAAGAGTTCTGGTTAAAAAGGTCTAAGAAAAAAATTACAATTGGCTCATATTTTCTTTAAAACACTACAGGACACTGAACTTTAGTTGTTCAACATAATTAGCAACAATTTGATTAAACTGATGTAAGAGCAATCTGAAAGAAGAAAACAGGTGTCTGCATTAACTAAATGAAAAATCTTTTACAAAGCATATACACTTGCTGGATGCTCTTTTAAGACATTATATGTCAGTTTGTCCAAAATTAACTTCCTTTTCCAGAGGACTATAAATCCAGTGACATGTAAATATCACACTAGGTCAGAAAAGTCATGCTGACATCTACCCCTAACCTGGTATCATAATTCCTATCTCAGCCTTGATCATCATTACACTAACTCAGCGTATTAAATGCAGGTGTCTCCAATTCAGAGAGTTCATCTGTCAGTAAGATCGGCAACTCAACTGAATGTCTTTGGAGAATCTCTAAAGAGCAGTCATTGTAATAGCAGACACACAAAATTCTGTAGAAGTACAGCTTCAAAAGATACGTGGCAGTGTTATCTTATTGAAGACTGCATTTAATAAATCAGTACCTGAGGCTTACCTAGCTGGTTTTGAAAATCAACATATTGATAATATTCCACATATTTGTTTTGACTGAAGAAATTTTTATAAACATGTCGTGCACCAAATAACCAAACGTCACTGTCATCGGTGATTGTCCCAGAGGTTTGATCAGTAAGGTCCAACACCGCACACTGTGCCTCTGCCTCCATTGGAGCTTCAATGTATGGAATGCCAAAGAGACGGAGAAGCTCCTGTAGCATGGAGAGAAAACACTTAGTATTTTCATCTGAAGAATTAACTTCTATTAATCTTCTGCTTGACTTTATAATAGCGTGCCTACCATCAATCACAGAATTATTAAGATTGGAAAAGACCTTTGAGTCCAACTGTAATTGTTAATATAAGCACAACCTACTGGCCTTTAAAAAAATCCATTCATCTTAAGAAACAAGTATGACCAAATATTAACAAAAGAAACAAAAAATTCAATCATTTTAAGACTTTAAGATTTTAAGATCATTGCTATCCCTTTTATGCGAAGAAAGTAAACACACTGATAAGTTTCCCAGAATGAATTTATTAGATAAAGTTTATCACATCATAAATACTATCACTAGTCTACTATGCTACACGTATGTCAATCACAACACATTGTACCACAAGCAGTCCCTGCATTACACTGCATTAACCTTTAACACCAATATTTAAACAGAAATTGCAGACTTATGCAGGTATTAGACGTGAGATTCTTTAAAATCAGTTTCCCAGAGCATAAATCTGCCTTACCAAACAGATTTCTTGTACAATCTTACCTTTTAACCCCACAGGAAAAATCACAATTCACCTAGCACCCAGATAACATGAGTTCCACACTGCTCAATGTAACTTCTTTGGGTTTTTTTTTTCATTTTTTATCTTTCACAGTACAACAGGCAAATGATAGAAATAGCCAAACTTTTAAAAGTTGATGCTTTAAAAAATGCTGATTATAATTTTATTATTTCATAACGTTCTAACAGCTACTTAAAATTGCTGGAATTCAAGATTATCTCAATACTTTTGGTATTTTAGATCAAGTAGACTGAAGAAAACAGGCAAAAATGTGACCTACAATTAAGCAAGATTATTAACAGCTTTCGAGAAAATGTTTGACTGGGGTGGAGGGGAGGACCACATCACGCTATCTCAGATTGAAAGTGATTCAAGAAATACTACCTGGCTTTCTAAGAACATCTGTCCTGTTACAGACGAAGCAACACGTTCCTGCTGCTGTTTTTGAGCCTGAAGCATATCCTGCTCTGTGGAAAGGTTATTTTCTAATTCTTCTAGTTCTTCCTGAAAAATGAAACAAGATTTTCATTATTTCAACAATTCAGGTATACTTAGTTAAGTGAAGTATTAAGACTCCAACTACAATCAATTTAGTAGTATATGTTCCATTAATTCACACTTGGAAGTTGGCACAGCTTCTCTAATGCAGTAAATTTTAAGACCAGAGATTGGCCTGTTCCTTTAAGTGTTAAGACTTTAAAGTTTCCATCCAATTTCTGAGAGATTATAATTAACCATCATTGTTGAAGAAAAATCCAATTCCTATGCAACTAGACATATATATGAAAAGCTATTCAACAGTTTTCCTTAAAAACTACTTGGGGACATAACATCTCATTATCACCTCAAAACAAATAAGAAGTTACCAAACTGATGTCTTGCCACTCATCCGCTGCATCTTTACTATCGTCTTCTCTTTCAACATTCTGATCATTTGCCAACTGCACTTCATCAGACTCCTTCAGCAGGTCCTGTGTGACAACAGCATGCCCATCTGGCTCCATTTCTGGAATTGTTCTTTCATCACTCAGCTGTTCTTCATATTTAGTAGGAAACTCATCCTCTTTACTGACTTCAGCATCCACTTCAATAAAGCTTCCTATTAAAGGACAATAAAGATTTCAACTTCCTGTCATTTGTTTAAAAACAAGTATTTGTACATAATTTTAGCTTGGGCAGTGATTATTTTTTTTCCTGTATACAACAAATTGTTATAAGGATTGTGAAACTACAGAAACCAAGTGGTTGAGCATTAATACAGCAGTTAAATTCGTGTAAACTGTAAGCTCTCCTGTCTATCTGCACTGGATACTCAAAGTTTCAATGATAAAATGTAACACCAAGGGGAAAAACCTAGCTCAGATTTGCTTCCCCGCCACTACATATATAGAAGCAGATGTATGTTAAAGCATCTCTCACCAAGAAGAAAGCTTAACTTCAACTGACTACAAATACAGTGAGGTCCTATTTTATTATAATTTTTCACAATCAAAAAAACCCATACCATCAGAATCGCTGTCTTCAGACTGTGATATCCCTTCTCTCCCCTCCTCAAAACTTTTTGCTTCTGAAAAAGGTCTAGTATCCTTTTGTACCTCAGATACACTCTCTTCTGTTTGCAAAATTACTTTCTCTGCATTTTCAGTAATTTTCAAGTTTTCCTCATTTTCAGAAAGGTCTATTGGTTCAGCATGAATCAAAGCCCCTAGACTAGTTTGTACAGGGGAACAGCTTTGTTTCTGGTTGCTCAAGTTTACGTCCTTATCTCTCAAGGAGTTTAAGTCCATTTCAGAACCATTTTCTTCTTGGTCTCCATCTTCTTCTTTACCTTTTTCACTAGTATTGTCAAAACAAGAATAATTTCCAGCTCTGGATATACTGATGTCTTTGGGTGCAGTATGATTTTTTTCTGATTCCTGGCTCTTTTGTTCACATTCAGCATCTCGCATAACCACTTGGTTTGACAAACAAATTGTAGATATAGGTATTTTTTTTCCCTCCTTAACTTCAGGAATCTGATCTTCCTCATCTGAGCTACTAAGTAGAACGTCCTTCACTTCTGATCTTTCTGGTAGCACTTCATCAGTTTTAACAATAACAACTTCCTCTCTTTCATCATCGCCACTCAAAGCCTGCTGAATTGCCTGTAGTGTTCTTGGAGACACACTGCCTTCCCCTGTTACAGACCGGTCCACATTCAAACGTCCTATATATTCATCCTCCAGTTCTTCTTCTGAGCTGCTTTCAGCCATAGCTGCCTGGATAGCAAGCAAAGTCTGAGGAGAGGGTGGTGCTGTCACCACATTGTTATCTTTCTCTGTTGGTGGCTTGTCAGATGCAACCAGCTTTGCATTTTCTACCATAGCTGCCTGGATAGCAAGCAAAGTCTGAGGAGAGGGCGATGCTGTCACCACATTGTCATCTTTCTCTGCCTGCAGCTTGGCAGATGCAACCGGCTTTGCTTTAGGAGAAGATTCCTTGATTTTATTCGATTTCATAAATTCAAGCATTTTTGATGAGGGTCCTGCAGTAGTTTCTGAGTCTCTAGTTGCAGCTTCTTTTGCCTGAATACCTGAAAGAAAGTGTTTTATTTTTCAGTAAAGTAAGTTGCTTTATACTAATACATAATGAACATTGTTACATAAAGATTAATAAACCTGTTTTCTACACATTTACAGATGACAGTTAATTATGTCTAACAGTAATGCACATTTCATACAAAGTAGTGGCTACATGCCCCTTTTTTAAAACTGACAGCTGCAGACTGCACACATAAGAGGTTTTACAAAAATCAAGACATGACATACCCTTTATTAGGATATAGTGAGAAGTATCTTCAGAGACTACCTTTCTAGATTCCACTTCTTTCACAAAACCACCTTCATTTTCATATTGTGTTTGGATTTCCCCTGAGTGCTGTTGATTCAGTTCTTTTTGTACATTTTCTATGCACCGATTGAGGCTACTTTTCTTAAGCAAGCCCCTAAGCTGGTACTGGGAAAAGTCATTGGATTCCTTAAAAAAAAACAGAACACCAACAAAAAAACCAAACAAGTATATTAGTCATTTTAAATAAAATGACATTACATATCCCTTTTCAACAAGATGATTTACCACGCTCTGAGAGCCTTTAGATTTTACTTTAAGCAGGTAACATTTGTCTTTTACTGACAGCTGTACTGCCAAGTGACAGCAATACTAGCCTAGTAACATACAACACTGCTAAAGGGTGCCATTAGTACTTCTGAATGCTGGCTAAACACAATGATGTGACCAGCAAAACTTGGCCAGCTAATGGAGTTGGTTGCCACCTTAACACAATTACAACAGAATCCACATACAGATTGTTTTAAGATGATGATTCCTAGTTTACAATAGGTTCTTTTCACTCTCTACTCCACCCTGGTGAGACCACACCTGGAACATTGTACCCAGTTTTGGCCTCCACAGGTCAAAGACAAGGGTCTACAGGAGAGAGCTAACAGAGAGCTATGCGGATGATTAACGGACTTGACCATCTCTCTTACGAAGAAAGATTGAGGGAACTGGGACTGTTTAGTCTTGATCAGAGGAGGCTGAGAGGGGATTTTATTGAGGTCTATAAATATCCGAGGGGTGGGTGTCAAGATGAAGGTGAGATGGTCACTATTTGGTGGTTCCCAGTAACAGGACAAAGAACAACAGGTATAAGGTGAAACAGAGGAAGCTACTCCTCAATATGAGGAACTTATTGTGAGGGTGACAGAGCACTGGAACAGGCTGCCAAGAGAGGCTGTGGATTGTCTTTCTCTAGAGACCTTAAAAAACTCCCTGCATCTGTTCCTGTGTGGTGTGCCGTAAGTGATACTGCTTTGGCAGAGGGGTTGAACTCAATGATCTCTAGACATTTCCTCCAACCCTAGCTATTATTTGATACTATGTGTACTGGACTTTTAAAAACCTATCTGTGCACTGAAAAGCTATTGTAGAAGTGCCACTGGGAGATTCCACATTTGTGTTGGAACGGTTTCAGTATCACCTAGCCTAAGTTACAAAAGCCATTTCCCAGTTGCTAGCTTCCACTTCAGCACGTGCAGTCTTAAGATGGGTTTATTTTCCTTGGTTTATCCATACCAGCAGAATGTTCTTGCAATTGAAATCTTGGCCATAATGCTGATGAGGCCAATTTTAAGGGAACCAAGAGACAGGGTTTTGAATAGATGCAGAGGGAGCTCTATTGAGTCACAATCTTGCTTTTTTTAACCCTCCTCAACATAACATCTCTTATTAAATAGGCCTGGAGGTAAAGCTTTCCAGATGTGATACTCTTATGTAGCTTTCATCTTCATTAATGGCAACAGCTCCATTCTGATGGCTTGAAAATTATTTTAAATATTACCTCTGGCATTGCTTCAAATAATGTTCTTTTTCGCTTTGTAAATTCTTTCATATCAGTCAAGATCTCGTGTTTTATTTCTGGAGGCAGCTTGTTGAAATCTTCTGATTCAATATCTACGGAATGAGGATTTTCACATAGCTGTTCCTATAAAATGGAAAGCAACACAAACAGGTATTTTATATTACAGAACACGAATAATAAAATATTTAAAATACCGTTCCAAATAACAATAAAAAAGAAACACCACACAAAAATCTTTGTTGCTCCTTTCTATACTATGAAGGAAACTGTTCAGAAGAGAAAAAGGTAACTATCTAATAAAGTGCATACTTACTAGTGTAAACTATACAATTTGACTTCACAAAAAGATAATTAACTGTAAATCACAGAAGCATGTCCATAGCCTGAGCTATTCTGATTTTATCCTTCCAAAGAGATTCTCTTTGTGAAAGTGAACTACATCAAAGATAAAGAGCATTTCCAAGAGTTTTTAGGTTTTTGTTGTTTGTTAGTTTGGTTTAATTTTATTACTTTGATGAAAACAGATGTAACTCCATTATTCATTATGGCTTTCTATTATGTTATATATTCCTTTTCTCCTCTTCCCAAGACACCAGCACATCAGAAAGGAATACAGAATCTATCCATGGAAACTCAAGGACCAAAGTGGTTCAGAACCAACTAGTATTTGGAGAAGCATGGGAATTTTGTTAAATATGGTGCCTTATACGTGCACAGGTGTCCTGAAATGCATACATGTCACTTGTATCATTATGAAAAAAAATTCTTCACCACATGTCCAGAGAAAGTTGTCAAAAAAAACCAAAACAAAAGATACAGATGCAGCCCAGACAGCCAACTGAGTCCTGGGCTGCATCAAGAGAAGCGTGGCCAGCAGGGCAAGGGAGGTGATTCTGCCCCTTTACACTGTTCTCGTCAGACCCCATCTGGAGTATTGTGTGCAGTTCTGGAGCCCCCAGCACAGGAAAGACATGGAACTGTTGGAGTGGGTTCAGAGCAGGGCCACGAAGATGATCAGAGGGCTGGAGCAGCTCTCCTATGAGGACAGACTGAGAGAGTTGGGGCTCTTCAGCCTGGAGAAGAGAAGGTTTCCAGGAGACCTTATAGCAGCCTTCCAGTATCTGAAGAGGGCCTACAGGAAGGCTGAGGAGGGACTATTTATAAGATCTTGCAATGACAGGACTAGGGGCAATGGGTTTAAACTGGCAGAGGGAAGATTTAGTGGCTGCTCCCTCCCTGGAGGTGTTCAAGGTGAGGCTGGAGGAGGCCTTATAATAGCCTTCCAGTATCTGAAGAGGGCCTACAGGAAGGCTGGGGAGGGACTATTTACAAGGTCTTGCAATGACAGGACTAGGGGCAATGGGTTTGAACTGGCAGAGGGAAGATTTAGACTGGATGTTAGGAAGAAGTTCTTTCCAGTGAGGGTGGTGAGGCACTGGCACAGGTTGCCCAGGGAGGTTGTGGCTGCTCCCTCCCTGGAGGTGTTCAAGGCCAGGCTGGAGGAGGCCTTGAGTGACCTGTACTAGTGGGAGGTGTCCCTGCCTATGGCAGGGGGTTGGAACTAGATGATCCTTGAGGTCTCCTTCCAACCTTACCATTCTATGATTCTATGATACCACAATAAATTCCTATCCTGCTTCATTCTAGTAGAGAAAATTTTATTTGTATTCCTTCGTGAATAGGAATTCATAGAGTTTTAAAAATTAATCTGTTTGCTTGATAAGTAATGCTGTAGTAAGAGATATACCCCCAAACTCTGGGGATATAAAAACACCTGTATGTGAGAGAACTGTTCACAGTAACAGTGCAATTAGCATGTACTTACCTGCAGCATCATTTTTTGGCTCATTCTCACTTCCCATTCTTTTTCATCTTCCTCCTCTGAGCTAAAAATCACAAATTAAAAAAAAAAACATAGATGTTTATCTATGAAAACAAAGCTCCTATTTAAAGCGAAAGGACATTAATCATTCCTTCACTGGTTAAGTACAAAATTCATAGACAGCATCAAACTACTCCTGTATATACATGCATATACATACAATCACACAAGCAAAAAAAGATCTGAACAGAAAGCAAAAAGGCAGATTTATCTCAGATAAAACTAGATTGAGACAACTGTAGCTATTTAAATCATTGCTTGATTCCTATTTTGTCAGCATGTAAAGTATACAAAAATATATACAAGATGTATAGAGAGTAATGTACCAGATAGCTCCACATTTCCACTTAGTGCTATTTAAGAAGATGCAAAAGTTTAACAAATACATACAAAGCCTACTTCTGCTGAAAGGCTGCTAGAAATGAGGTGACACAAAGCAGAATTAAACTGCTACACACCAACTACCCAGGCTTGAACAGTCTCTTCCATGTAGTCATATAGATATGGCCACAGAGACTGAGGTAGCACTTTCGTCCTTAAGCATCAATCCACTGTAGAATTTTATTCTGCTGGATGAAAGCTTCTTCTGTTACTTTCACTAAAAACAACTGGAAGGCTTCTATAGCCAGAGCTATAAACCAAACTCTCCAAGAAGGAACTGAAATAAAATATAAATTAAATAAATATACTTCATATATTATGGAGTCTTATGTGTCAAAAGCCTTTTGGCAGTGTTAAAAAACTTGTACTTTATCCAAGTTTATTATAGCCATTTAAGCTATTTTTCTTAGTTCTAACTACCTGTTCTTCTCTTCTTCCTTTAAAGAAGGCAATACATAGATATCATCAATTTCTTCTCTTCGAACTTGTGTAATACTGGGGAAAGCTTCGTTGCTTAGGGAAGAAAAAAAAAAGAACACAGAGTTACAGTTAATAGCTACATAAAAACTTGCTTACTACTTATAAACAAGTGATGGTGGGGGAAAAATCATTCTTACGTTTTGCCTCTAAGTGCATTTTTGATAACCTGTCTCTTCAAAAATGTTTTCAAGAGTTTTTCTGCAGTTTTCCTGGAATCACTGATGGCGAGTTCCTTTCTTTGTCTTCGCTTAGCCTATGAACATAAGATCAACACCAACAGTGCTGATATTCAGTGAATTAATACCCACTGAATTAATGTTGTAATTCTGTATTCCGAGTCTACGAGCAACTTCTAAATCATCCTATATCAATAGAGACATATCCTTCAGATCCTCTAAATCTACGCCAATTTCTTCTGGGGGACTCAGAATACTTCTCAGGTTCTGGGAGCAAATGCTTCTGAAAGTTACATTCAGGTCCATTCTGTAGCAAGGCCCAGATTTACATCATCAGCTACCTCTCTGTAATCTGGTTTCTACACAAATGCAACCTGAATATATGAAAAGGGAGCTGCCACACGATCCAACAGCTATCCAAGACTGGGATCATATGCTCCAACTGCTAACCAAGTCCTCCATCATAATAGCTCAGATTAAACACATAATAAGAAGGCCAGGTTCAAGGCCACGTTGGACGAGGCCTTGAGTGACCTCTACTAGTGGGAGGTGTCCCTGCCTATGGCAGGGGGGTGGGACTAAATGGTCCTTGAGGTCCCTTCCAACCTTACCATTCTATGATTCTATGATTCTGTAAGAAGGAAATTGGAAATGGCTACTTAGTATCTGCAGATGTTATCCTACTTTGCACTGCAGTGACTCAGCAAAAGCACTAACCAAGGTTTGTCTCTTCAGGAGTGGTGCCTCTCCATCAAAAACAAAGACAGGCCGAATTCGGAAAAACAGTAACTTGCAGAGTCGATGAAAGAGAGTGAGGAGGTGAGCATTTTGTATGGAATTACCACCACGATCTCTGGCTCCCTTTATCGCTTGGTTCAACCAAATACTGATATCTTAAAGAACGGTTAAGAGGAAAAAAATGTGCTATCTTACACGTACACTATGTTAATAGTTTCTATAAAGTGCACATATTTGATCAAGTGGCTTTTGCCTACAGTTCCAGGGTTGGCTTATTGAAACCAAAGTTATCCAAATACTTGTGAACTTTGGAGAATAAATTCTTGCCCCCACTGACCTGAACAAAAAAATAGAGTTGAAACAACTGTGCATTAAGTAATACCATCCTAGTTATTTTTACAACTAAATTAAGGATAACTTCCTTCCACATCTTTTCAGCACTTAACCAGGTGTATATGATAGGAAAGTTGATGCAAAATTATTTTTTTCCATCTTCTAGCCCTACTAAGAGTAACACAAAATCATATAACCCAACACTGAAGGAACCTAGAGGAAAAAAAAAAAGGGGGGGGGAAGAAAAAAGCTTAATATTCTATGTATTCTAAAGCATTAAATCTACGTATCAAAATACTGCCACAAACGTTCTAACCACAGAGAAGACACTGTTAAAATTTCCACTGCAAATACGGTTCCTCAGTTAGTTACTTTTAAAGGATACCAACAGCGAGAATTTTTCCTTCTAGTGTTTCTGGGTTTATAGGTCTGCCGGTGCATTCAAGCAGTTTCCACAGTCCTTGAACTCCCATTTTCTTTCTTAACTACTTCGAGAGAGAATAATCTCTGAGGAACAAGAGGAATAACCTCAAAATTACGATGTTCGCATATACTTTATTGATAGGTATACGTTATCACTGAGAGGAGAGCGCCCCGGCAGCACGTCGGGCCGGTTCCGAACGATTCCTTCAGCTTTCGGTACGTGAAAAACCTTTAAATAATCCGGTGAAACACAACGTTACAGCTACTCGTAGGTCGGCCATCGGATAGCAGAGGCCACCGCGGTCCCAGCCGACCGCCCCCTGCGCCAAGAACACGCCGAGATGCTCTGTGGGGCAACGACGACTCGAGAGGGGCTCGGCCGAGGGAAGCTGGTGTCCGTTGAAGCGCGCGGCGGGGCTCACCTGGGGCGGGGGCCGCGGGCGCGCGGTGGGGGAGATGCCGGCGCCAGGGGAAGGAGCGGCCTCCTCCGGCAGGGAACCCACCGCAGCACCACAGCTTCCTCTTGCGACCTGCGCATGCGCGCGCCCTGCTGCCTGCCGGGAAACGCAGCTCGCGGGGCGGAGTGGGGCGCTGCCAGGGCCGGTTTACTCACGGACGTATGCCGGGGCCTGAGCTGGTTTTAGGTGCCATAGGCGTGGGGTTCGCACCACCCTACCCGATGGACCCCCCGCAGCTGCGGCCACCCGTGGGGAAGCCCATGCGGAGGAACTGCCGCGGCGCGTTGTCGTCTGAAGTGGGCAAGCTCCAGCAAGGAAGCCGGAAGCCACCCGCGGGGTCCTCGCCTGACCGGAGGATTACCAAACGGCACGTCGCGGAAGAGAAAATACATTGTACTTTGCCTAACACAGAATTCTGGCTGCAGCCTGCCCTCTCCTCGCTGCTCGCTCCACAGCTCCGGTGCCCCTCACGGCACCCACCTTCCCATCCTGGAAGCCCTACGGAAAGCTCCCAGCAACTTATCTCCAGGAGGACACATGATGGAAGAATAAAATGCACTATGTATTTTATACATAAAGTATTACGTACTTTTTGATGAAATACGGCATGCTCCAATGGAAAAGCAAAATGACTGTAAAACCAGAAGTCTGTCACAGCACACCTGCAGAATAGCAGTATTCTGTTCTCCAGTGCAACTAACCTTACTGGAGAGAGAATATTGAGAAATAGTAAACTGATAGATATTTATGTAACTTCTAAGCATGAAGTACTTAAAGAAAATAGCTCAAAATTCTAAAAACAATTAAGTCCTCAGCCAAACAGTGGGTTTTCTTCAGTTAACAGCTTGCAGAGTTTGGGAAATTACACAGTGTAAGTTCAAATTAAAATGGCTGCACAGGCTTACGTGCAAAACAGACCCAACCCTGCAGGATTGCTTTGCTAAGCAGAGGTTACAATTCTGATCTTCCACTTACCTACTTTCCTGAAAACCTTCATTAAGCATATGTTCACCATTCCCAAGACAAATGCAAATCAAACAACAAAATAGAAAACAATTTTTATTGAATGAACAAAAGTCTAAAAGTCTCACATTTTTGGTTAACAAAAGCAGCAACCTACAAAACCCCTGCATTCCATGACAAATCTTTTTATGTCACAAAATGAATCCTTGAGCAGGTAACAACATCTGAATGCAGAAGGTTACAACTGTTGAGATGTGCTTGGGCAACAGCTGGATACATTTCAAATTATAGAGAAAAAAAGAAAAGTGAGAAAAAGACTGTACATGGACACCTGAAAAAGCATGAATTGTTTGCTGGCTGAGAGGTATATAATATCACCAGGGCTGCCAGCAGTTTTCGGCACTTGTACGCCCTCCGTACAAAATGGAAACGGCAGCAGAAAAATAACAGTGGTTTTAAGACCGAACAAGGAAAAGAAGTGCCAACAGAATGTTTAGCTAGATCATTTGGCTAATGGTAACTGCAGCTTTTTGATAAGTAATTTCACAGGCTTGCGTTAAATGAGTCGGTGCTCTCAAGAGGCTCCAGGATAAGAATTCAGCTGCTGTACCCACAAAGCAAAAGCAGCAAAGAAGGTCTGTCCTTGAACTTTCCCTGCCACAGGCAATTCCTTCTCAGTCTAAAACCGGTATCCAGGGAAAAGAAACTGACACCTGCCCCACAAAAACACAGTTATCTGACTGACTGCTGGGAACTAAATGGAGAACGTACATTCACTTGTAAATCTGACAAGGTTTTCTAACCGATGTGATTCTTTTTTCCTTTGCACTGGATATGGGCAGCCTTAATAAAATGGAGTGTTTAAAAAGGAAGGCAATGTTTACTTTTATCCTTAACATCATTTTCAGAATAACCCTTTCTATAAAATCCTATCATAAATTTTCATGCTTTTGAATATTAAGTATTTTCAGTGAAGTCTGTTTATTACATTGACTAATTTCAATCTGCCTTTTTTTGTGTTTTCCAGATCAGGGCATAATACAACTATTTCACAAGAAATGATTGATTTTGCAGTTATATGTAATTTAGATTGCAAAAGTACAATAATCTGTGCTTATCTGTCAGTTTATACATCAGATCTCATCAATTGCAACCATATAATCAGATTTATTTAATAATTATTAAGCTGTATCTTATACCATAATTTCTATTCGTATGTATTCTAGGACTAGTAGATCCCTAAGGTCTTGATTAAAACTAACTTTAATATATCAACTCTATTATCTAAAGTTAATTTTAATCATTTCCATCATAATCATAACAACTCTGATACCCACTGTTCCTCCTCTCACGAAGATTAGATTTCTTCCATGTCGACTCCTGATGAAAGCCAGCACTGAAAGATCGACCTAGTCGTCCATGTTGTTTCTTAGAGATATTGTCTTCGCTCTCAGATTTGGAAATTCCTTGTCCTTGTCCTTGGGATTGTTTATCCTGCCTCACAGTTCCAAATGGAAAATTCCAAGGACCAAATCTTTGCCAGTTAAGTCTTTGAAAGGCAATGATGCAATGAAGATTTCCTCCAACCTAATCAAAGGGAAAAGGTTCTTTGTTAAATGCATGCAGGTGCATTTGTAACACGCAGATACTTGAAGTTAACATTTTGGCAGGTAACAGAATTCTTTAAAACAGAAAAAACACTCACCCCAAACCTCAGAGTGAAGGCCACAAACAAAACAACCCCACAAAACCCACCACGAAACCATATCCAACTGAGCTCAGTCAGTTTTCATTGTTTTGCAAAATCAATTATTGCTGCCTTTCTTGTTGTTTTAATGTTTGGGTTTTTTTTAATCTTTCATGGGCTAGTATAACTTACTTTCTGATAGCTTTTTATACTCCCCAGCCACCTTCACACAATTATCTGTTTTGCTGACAGAGTATTCCACAGGGTCTCCATATTTAAAATCATCTTTTCAGCCTATTCTTTATCTAAGACTTTCAGCAGACTGCAAATTAAAAATACATCCTCCATCCAGAAGACAGAGTCCTATCTATAGGAAAGAAAAGTATATGTATGGACAGTTAAGTCCACACAAGAGAGACACATGCATTCTTCTATGTTTGATTCTACTCAGTTATACTTACTTTCCCGTATGTAGCTAGAACGTCATGTACCAAAGGGATCTGTCTGTAATTTGTCTATAGAATATTTTTATACCTGCTGCAGCTACATTTTAAGCCAACCAGGTTAAATACTATGATCAAATACATTGTATAAGCAGATGCCCTGGTTCATCTTAGTATATGCCAGGCTACTGCCATGTTGTGTCTTGTCCTGAAAGTGAGTCCAGTAGGTAAGTATCCACATTTGACTTTTATCTTCAGCAACACTTCACAAGAAATTTCTTTTAGTGATCTGACACTGCTGAATTGCTGAAGCATGAATAAATTGGCAAAAAAATCTGCCATTAATTTCCATCCATCTTATTAAGTTTACCTTACCTTTTTTGTTTTTCGATGCTGCAGTCCTCTCTCTAGGTGGCGAATATCTAGATATTCTGGATTTTGGGTGTTTAAGTCAGTGACAATATCTGCCCACCTACAGAATAAGATTATTACTATTCAGCTGACATTTATGAAACCTCAGCACCATTAAGATTCATGTACACATACATGCAAATACAGTTCTGCAGCTTTAAATAGTCCTACTAGTGATTTGAAGCTAAATGCATAAAGATATAAAAACCTCAGTATTAGAGACATCAAGCTAGATATAAAAGCATCACTTTTAATCAAAGCATTTACAGTGATTATTTCTGCTCTTGGGACACACCTTCCAAAATGAGTAAGACCACCGCAAGCCATTAGTTGCATTGCTTACCCTTACCAATTGATCCATTTATGAAAGGAAGCAGCAAAGCATAATGTAAGCAAGGAGAAACATTAACTTTTATTTAATCCTCTCTTACCGTTTTATGTATTTTGTTCAAAGCCTCAGGGTTTTTGCTCACTAAATCTGTTTTTACCAGACAGCTCTCACCACAACTCACTCCATTTTATTGTTCCCATCTGCAATAAACTATCAATTCCCCATTAACTCAGATCTTCATTTTCATAGTTCCTTCTAGTCCAACTGAAATGAATATCCTCTTTAAGCCTACACATTACCTTTTCCTTTCTGTCAGTGTCTAATTACCTGCTTCTCTCTAACACCACCTTGCAAGTTCAGAAAATCCAATTCTACTCCAACCTTTGCCATCCTACATTAACGACAAAACTTTTTGCTAACTGTAGCAGGAAGAAGAATGCTTCCACAATGATTAACAGTATTACAAAGGTTTATAGTCTATACTTGCAGACCTTTTCCCATACTGTTTGTAGCTTACCTTCCACAGGACATAATTCTGTCAGTGAGACGCATAATATACCATTTCTGACAGCAACAAATCACATGCATAATGTGATTTTTATTTTGTTGCACTTAAATCTCTTTAGTCCAAAATATCCAGCTCCTTAGTTATTGAAATAGTCACATCACTGACAAGAGATATCAAGAAAAGTCATCTGGATTTTAGGTACTGGTTTATATCTGTCCTGCAATGAAACTGTCAGATAAGCACCTTCAAATATTTTTTTTAAAATAATTAGAAAATAAAGAAGAAACAATAAAAAAGAAGTTGTATGATTTTTTTTTGCCATATCTCTTTTCCTAATGTATCACATAACATCTCTCCATAATCAACTTGAGCGATGGCAAAGAAACTATTTGCTAAAAGTTTTTTGGGCATGAAATTGTTTTTTTGGAAGCACTATTCTATTGTACATTTCCTCATTTCAGAAATTAAGCATTACAAACCAGTATGTCAAGTAAACCTGAGAAAGCTCTTCTACTATGATTCTAATAACCATGACAAACATAACTTATCAATGAAATTTCTACATAGGACAGCTAGAGGGTGCTACTCTGTACTAGTTTAGACGTCAGCTTTGTATGAGCCAGACCTCATAAATCTCAGAATGGTTTAGACTGGAAGGGACTTAGTTCCAACTCTCCTGCTATAGAGGTTCTACTAGATCAGGTTGCTCAAAGCCCCATCCAGTCTGGCCTTCAATGCTTCCAGGGAGGGTGTATCCATAAGTTCTCTGGGCAACTTCTTCCAGTGTCTCACTATGCTCACACTTCATCATATCTAATCTAAATCTACCCTCTTTCGGTTTGAAAATGCTACCCTTCATTTTATCACTACACTCCTTCATAAAGAGTCCCTCCTCATCTTTCATGTAGGCCCTCCTTTAAGTACTGGAAAGCTGATACAAGGTCTCCTTCATGTTTTCTCTTCTCCAGGCTGAACAACTCTTTTAGCCTGTCCTCAGGAAGGAAGTGCTCCAATCTTCTGATCGTCTTTGTGGCCCTCCTTTGGACCTGTTGGAGCATGTCCTTCCTGGGAGCTCCAGAGCTGAACACAGTACTTGAGGAAAATAAATGTGTTGTTTTAATACACAGTTAAACTAATAATGCAACACAGTACAGCTGTACCTGCACCTAAGCTTAGATATCCTGGTAGCAGTGTAACATCCTGTGCAAACTGTAGACACAGCCAAACTCCTCCAAGGTTCATACACTCTAACAAGAGAAAGAGGTTTTGGCTCTCAGCAGACCAGGCATGTCCTGCCACATGACTCAAAACTGCAGTGCCAGCCTTGAGGTCCAAGTATGAAGCTTCTCACTAAAGTGCCTGTTTCTGTTAGATCTATGGTATCTTCATTCAAAAGAACTAAAACGTCACTTGGTGACCCTTGGTAGAGAAATCTAAGTTGTTTTGAAAGGAAGTGTATTGTTTTATATTCTTACCAAGTAACATACCTTTTACAGTGTATTGTTGGATGTTTTCTACTTGGCTCTCCAATTAAGATCCAATATTCTACTTCTTGCTGCAAGACACGACCTCTGTTCAACAGAAGATACAATCCTAGTAAGATTTATTGAGCATACTAAAACAAGAAGAGATCACAGATGAACATTCTATTCTTTTTAGGATTTTTTAACATTTAAAACCTTTTCCTTAGCCAAACTAAAACACAGCTCCTGTGCTGTGTTTGTAATTACACAAAGGGAAATGTTTTGCTTCACTAGGCCTGGAAGCAAGATAGAAGTTACTGCTTGCTATCTGGGAGAAAGATAAATCTTCATAAAATAGTGTTACTTGGAAAAAAAGCTAGAGTCTAGTATACACATATATATGTATTGAAGTAAGAGTAGTGGAAAGCCACACTAAAGTGAACAAACATCATCTTCCCTATCTGTTGATATCTAGCAGAGCCACAAAAGAGCCCCTTCCACTGTTTTAAAACTGTAGCCCAGCTGACCTTTGCTACTAACAGCTGTGAGGTAACCTGTATGAAAGCAGTTGGTAACTTCAGCCGCTTCCTCCTAAGCATCCGATACCACATAGTAAAAACCAAAACTCTTGGATGACACTATACTCAGATTGTGAGCAACTTCCAAGAAACTCAAAGCCTACAGTAACCTTGTTAGGAAAAATTTGTGACAGACATCAGGGCAGAGTGATGAGACACGGAGAAATGTTTTTTGACTTCCTCTATATAATTATCCCATGAAAAACTACCCGAGTTTCAACTGTCACAAACCTGAGATTTTTCGGCCTAGAGTATTAGACAGTATATGGCCTTACTGCTTGCAATGATTTGTATCCTCATAAATAATGTTCTGTAAGGTAAGTGTATGCCATCATCATACAGATGGGAAATCGAGACACAGGATAGGTTGACTTACCTAAAATCACACTGGAAGTCTGTGGTTGAACTGGGAACTGAACCCAGGTCTCCCGAGTCCAAATCCAGCAACCTAAGATCATACAGGAAGTCTGTGGGTGTCCTAAGAACTATCTTCTAAGCTCAGCCTAATAGTCTGTCTACTCATTTCTTTTGGAACTTAAACGTTTCTTAGCTCGATTTTTAAAGAAAAACTTTCCTTTGTAACTAGAAGGCAAAAACAAGTAAGCAAGATGCAGAATCTTTTGATAGTGCTTCTGGAACCTAAACATTTTCCCAGTAAGATATTAGAGGATACAGAGAGAACAGGATGCTTCACTGGTCTGACCTCCAGCCTAAAATAAGGCTATAAATCTTATTTATGTAATTACAAATACTGACAACAATTGAACCTTGAGAAAGTCCAACAGAAGCCTCCAGAAGACACTGTATTTGAAACTACTTTGAGAGGAAAGTTTAATTTCATATGATTCTGTGAAAGAGGTAGAATAACCTACTCTCAGCATATCATATAGCAGCAAGTTAAATGCCTTACAAAAGCCAAGATAAATTCTTTCAAGATCATGAACTTTTTCAAACTTCAAATTTATGTTTTTCATGCAAGACTTTCCCTAAACCCAGGATTAAGATCAGTGCTATTATCTTTTAAATTCTCTATTTAATTGAAACCTGTATCAACTATCCCATTATTTTACCCTGAGTAATGCCACCCTGACAAATCTGAAATTATTCAGATATTGTATTTTCATTCAAAAACTGCCATATTTTTTCCTGTTCTTTGAGGAATGCTTCAGCATTCCAGCTGTTTTTTTCAAAAAGTCAAATGTCCTGCGATATTGCAGAGATCTCTTCTAGCATCTCTCTTTCTGCCAGTTCTTCGTAACATATTATTCAGATCACTTTTCTGAAACTTACACTCCAGTAGTTGCAGTTTATCATCATTATTAGTCAGCAATGCAAATAAAGTGCACAACCACCATCCTGCAATATCTGCACATCCCCTATTCTAACAATACCTTAACACTGGTTTCTGTAAGTGCAGAATTTATCACGTTAACTTTGTTCAGGACTAGTATCGCTGTAGGGTTTTTGGTTTTAGTATACAAAAAAAAAAATCCCAACACACCCACAAACTTCTTTTGTTTTCCCACAAGTTTACAGGGAAACTTGCGTGTTCCCAGAAATTAGCTGGCTTTTTATTGTTTTTCCTTTAAAAATACCTGGCTTTTTTCAGCCCATATAGTTGTACTTTTCAGACTACTGAAAAACAGTTACCTTTATCTGTCCTTTAAGTAAATATTTCTCTTTACCTGGATAAAATGTCTTTAAATTATTTCTTGGTATCATTCATGGGTTTCTGTTCAAGTTTTCTCAATCTAGTCTCTTTAGTTGTGTTTAAGTCAGTCCTTCCAAATCAGAGTACTGTATTGCTAGTTCAGACATGTTTTTACAACATACACTAAAATGTTACTTATGGAGAAAAATGTTATCAACTTGCAGTAAGTTGTGCTGCATGTTTCCTCCACTAAAATAAACATAGGCACAGTATCTTACCTATAGGCCTTAGAAGCTTTTACTGGTGTTGCTTCAAATCCAATTGGGCAAAAATAATGGTTTTGGCAATGGTAGATGTAGGCCATTGATTCATCTTTCAATCCACGGGTCAGCTTTGCAAGGGCCCCTGCAGCTACAAAGAAAGATCAGGTTATGGCTCCGAGTCCTTTGAATCCTGCCACACACTCAACAACAACAAAAAAGTGCTATTTGACAACATAAAATATTTACATTGCTTTCTAAATTAGAAGACATGACCTGACAGGCTTGCACAAAATCGTGTTTTGATTTCAAGCTTATTTAATTTCCTGCCAGGTAGAAAAAAACCAACATCTGCCACATGGTCTGTACTAGGAAAATGCAATATGAAGTGTGCACTGCATATAGATCAAAGTCATACTAAAAAGTATTTGTTCAAAAAAAAAGAAGAATCAAGCATCCCTTAACCTAGAGAAGGCACAATGCAACATAATGTAGTCTCAGTGCCTCAGGTCGGATGTAGTACATGTCAATGATACTATTGAAACCTTTGAAAGTTTTCAGAAGTTTTAGCATCATGAGCTTCTTGAAGCTTCCTAGTGCTAAGAACACATTTCACATTTGAGTATACAATATTTTGCATTGTGACTGCAGCACTCAGTTTCAAGAAAAGACCAAAAAAGGCACTGAAACATGACAGAACTCTCAAATGGGATGCCAAGAACAAAAACATTATTTCCATTTACAATCCATCCCCCCCAAACTTATCAGCTTTGTTTTATTCTTTCAAACAGCCTTCCAGTTCGACAATAATTATCCAGACTATACCAAAGGCAAATAAACTGTGCATGAAAGTATAAGTGTTCTGCCTAAGGAAAAATAAAGTAGACATAAAAATGCAGCTTCATGAACTAATTGAGAATAATCACCAAACTTTTAGAGACAAACCTTGACAAAAGTCTGGCAGAATGGATGAATTCACTGACTTTAAAATTGCATTTTTTAAAAGTATAAAACATTTTTGAAGTACATTAACACTTCTCTGCTGTACATTCTAAATTTTTGTATAACCAAGATTTCTAAATCCCGAAATAAAAACCTGTTGCTCCTCCACTGTATTGCAGCAAAAACATCTTCCTGGACACACCCAATGCAGAACTGCAAGTGCAGTACCCTTCTGAAACTTAGAATTCTAATTTTGTGCTAGCAGAATATACTTTTTAATCAAAATAGAAGTGCAAATGAAAGTTTTAGCAACTGTGAAAATAAAAGCAAACACAGACAAACCAAGCAATCTGGAGCTATCTGATAGCTTATCATAAACTGGAAGTGCTGCTTACAGGGTTTGTCCTGCCAAATGCTACACTTTGCAGCACTTTCCAGTTTATAAAAGATGAATCATTTAGGATTAGGTACGTACCAGTTTCTCCAGCTGTCTTGTTCTTCCCATGAGGTTTATACAAAACATATGAGCATCCCTTGATATGGAAGTGATCATTTATTTGCCTAAACCATCTGAAAGAATAAACTTAAAGATTGTAATAACTCAAGAGTTATTAAATTCAGTTTTGTTTCCACCCACTTTTCCACTGCTCAACAGATTAGGGAAAAAGGTCTCACTGTGCTCCAAAGTATCTAATACCAGAACACATACTGTAGATGACCATGGTACCCTAATACAAACAAACCTCAATATACCCTAGAGATCTAAACAGAACACTTAAAGCCTTTTCCCTTAGTTTGATTTTTCAGACCCAGTGCACATCCAAAGTTACCAAAGGGTTGGGAGTGAAATGTTGATCCTGTTGTGTTCTGCCCAGTCACCTTTAACTTCCAGTGGCTCAGCCTTCAGAAAAATACTCCGATTCTGAAGTGCCATTTTGTCTTTTCCAATCAATTTCACATCTCTGAAGATAAAACCTCAATCATAAAGCTTCATGGGTGATGCCCTCCTGTTTCCCAGTATGCTGAGTACTTAAAAATCACTTGACCAGGCGGAAAAAAAAAAAAACCAACAAAAACCCCCAAACTAATAAGGGTAGTTTTTCTGTATCATACAGGGCATTCACAGGGCAAAAGGAAAAAGAATTATAAGTTTGACTTTCATCTGTATAGACTGTTGACATAAAGAGACAGCACTTATTACTGACTTAATACCCTGACATAGTCCTAAAGAATATATAACATCTGTATCAGTCTCCCAAGTCAGAGAAGGAAGCTTTCATGGCAGTCCCCAATGATCTAGCCAATATGCTACCACTAAAGAGCAGACTGCTTCCATTTTCAAATCCAGCACCCAACATCTGTGACAAACCTTACATGTTGCTGTCAAAAAAAGTGTAACTGCTGAGTTGTTTTTTTTTTCCCCTCCTCCTGAACAGCGCCATCACTGCAAAGGTGTAGCACTCACTATCCCATTATCAATTCTTAATTTTTTTACATAAAGCTACTAGTACATCAATTTCTTTTACAGGCTGTTCCAGTGACATTAGCGAAGACAGGAAAATGAGGGTAAAGATAAAATTTCCTAAGCAGAGAACTGGATTCATTAGAGTATTATACAACCATTAAATAAACAGAACCAATAATCAAATAGAATTTCACTGTCATCTGATCTGTGTAGCAACATAGCACAACACAAAACAGCTAGTGCTAAAAACTCTGAAAGGTTTCTTTGGGCACTGTCAGATTACCCAGGGTATGCTTCATTATTCTAAAATTTAAGAGGATTATTACCTTATGTCAGCCACTTTGAAAAAATAAAAATAACTACAACTGTATTTTCAAAGGTTTCTATATCTCATTTTTATGTAAATTTTGCATACGTTAACAATTTAGCTGCATCAAAAGAACCAAACATACCTCATTAAAGTTGTATTTCCAGTGAAGGGACCAAACCTAATCTCCTCAAATGGAGGTTGAAAGCCCAGTATATGCAAAGCTTCTTCTTGAGTAATAGGTGGTAAACTAAAAAACAAACACACAAAAGCAAAAGGATTGCTTAATAAAGTAGTTAACGTATTTTAGACTCCCTGGAGGCAAAGCAGCCTATGTGTGACTTACCTTCCAGCTCCTAGTGTACTATATAAGAAATTCCAGCAAGACACTAAGGATGAAATTCCACAGGAAGTTTTGTATTGAGGTCGGCTAACACAATACCTAAAACAAAAACTCAAACACATTAATAACCATTCCTGATTTAGTTACAGAAGCACCCTCAACTACTTTTATGTTATGCCATTGAAATGCCATGTTACACAAAATGTTTTTATGTTGCCTGTATTAAAAAAAGAGCTAATTCTACTTTAAAATTAAAAATGGAGCAAATGTGCTAACCGTCGTCTTTAATTTTGCCAGACCAGATACTACTACCATATTTTACACAAATCAGTCAGATTTCTAAGTCTCTCTAACAGGAGGACTATACAAATAATCCTGCAGGAAAATATAGTTCTACATTAATAAAATGTACAGTTTGATCCAGTTTGTTCTAACATACGAATTCATAGTGAACTATATCCCTACCAATTTACTAATGAATGTCATTCTAGAGTTAATCCAGGGAATCTGCAACCCAACCTTCTGATGTCATAGACATACAGTAAGAACCAGATGGATTTGTTAAACTCAGTGAATGTAGTGAACTAGATTCATACAATATAGGCTGCATAGAACTGACAGATTCTGATCAAGTATTTCTCAGTGAAAAGAAAAAACAGGAGTAAAACACATCAGTACTACATTTAAGGTTACTTTTTGCCTGCACATGCTAATGAACTTGTGTTTTTTTAGCAATGAATCCCCATCTTTTTTTCTTTAGTTACTAAAGTAATTTTTTTTTTTTAAGTTTTAAGAAATGGGAGGGAAGCTCTCATTTTCTTGTGGAAAGTATGAGATGTACTGTATTTATGCTTAACACATCCTTATTATTGAAAGTTTGAAGACATTAAGAAATTTGACATCAGATAACCAGCAACAGTGTTAACCAACAAATTGTATAATCTTAAATACAATTCATAAATACTACCATCTCCGGAGGTCCAAGACTTTCCTCTCCTTCACGTCTTCAAGAGCAGAATGCTGAGGACACTCTCTGTATTGCTTGCTTTTTTTGTCTACAGATTTTTTCTTTGTCACTTGTTTCTTCATATTGCCTGTGAAACATTTCACAAACAAATGAATGCCTAGCTTACATGTCTGTCTTCTTACATTTTTTTAATAATACCATACACCTCAAATAGAGACCCTGGTTGTGTTAGCAAGTGCAAACTGGAACTAAATATTAACTTAAAGAAAAAATAAAATCAAATACATAAACAAGATTGTAACCAGGTTTGTAAAGCTGCCATTAGCTCTATAAACTACCTCATGTTTCTCTTAACGGAATTAACTATGACCTGCCTGACTACTTAAAGACAATGGTTGATCTGATTATTCTAATGCATTAACTCAACCATCCCAGAAATAGACTCTCAAACCAATATGACCTTCCCATCTCCTACCATTAAATGCACAAATAAATATAGTGCAACACTTCTAGTTTTTCACAGTGAAGCTCTTTAACCAGCTCTACTTTTAAGGAAAAATTTCTTTACTGAAAGAGAGGTCAAGCATCAGAATAGGTTGTCCAGGTAGAATGGTGGAGTCACCATCTCTAGAGATGTTCAAGAAGCATGTGGACATGACACTTTGGGACATGGTTCAATGGCCATGGTGTTAAGTCAGTGGTTGGACTTGATCTTAAATAAGTCTTTTCCAACCACAAAATTCTGTGATTCTACATGCAAACCCAGTTAAGAGTAATATACACCCAAGGTCTTTTCCTTTTTGTAAGCCACTGAGGCTACAGAAAATAAACAGCTGGGCCAGATGCTAAGGAAGGAATATTTCCATCCCATTTTGAAGCCATCATATCCAAATTAAATAAGCCACACTAGCAAAAAAAAATTTAGCACAAATTATCAACCTGAAGGTATTGTAATTTGTTTCTTATTTTTGAGGACACTACATGTACATATAAAAAGGCAATGTTTTGTACTGTTAAAGAGCAATTTAACTAACTAGCCAAGTCATTAAGAAAAAACACCTACAGTCCACTCCAAATAAGCAGAGGTACTACAGGACAAAAAAACAAGTGTGTATGCAAGTGTTTGATTCAGAATTGCAATATGTTTTAAAGAAATAGGCTGCCTAACACTGTATATGTACAGCAACCCAAAACAAATACAGTTCTGTTACAGATACCAACTGCTTTCCTAAGTAACTGTAATGACCTCATTTTCTTCTTGTCATAACCCCTCTCCCAGTCTTTAATTTCAAAATACATCTGTGTATCCCAAAATATTTTTGCAACCGACAAACCTGTATTTAGCAGGTAAAAGTAATCACTACACAAAGCGCTAGGTCCTACCAAAACAATGAGAAAAAAAAAATCCAAATTTTAAGGAAAAAACAAACCCAAACCAGAAGCCACTACAAATAATACCCAAAGAACACACAAACAGTCAAGCCAAAGCCAGTTTTCTTTTAGAGCCCAGGCAGCTATGCTGCTGCTACTTCACGCTCCTTCCCTGATGAGCAGGTTGTTCAAAATGATATACAGGCTCTTTTGTAACACCTCAAGTGACACAGGTGCTGACCAGCCCCCTGAGAAACAAGTTGTAAACATGAAGCCCTTTCCTCTCACAACATCAAATCTTCATCACTTCACCTGCTTTGTTCTTCAAACTTGTGGTCACAGCATTGAACTCTGATTTGTCGATTTCCCATGCTAGTGGAAGCTTTCCAAGATCATTAGGCAAGCTTTCCAAGTTAGCATCTTCACTGTAGATGATCTCTGAAGCACCAGTTTGAATGCCAAGTAAGCTAGATGTGTTATTTCCGATGTTTAAGGCAGCACTGCCTGACAGACAGGCACTAACTGAAGCACTTGGGCTTTTACAAATAGATGTTACTCTGTTTAAAAAAGCGTAATCTGAGCAGATGGTATAAAATTTCTCTCGTGTGTGAGTCACAGGACAACCCCATGGATAATGTCCATCACCCCTAGACACCAAGGATGCAGTGGAGGCATCTGACATGCAGTATGGCTTCACGGGATCATGAAAAGAAGCATCTGGGGATTCTTTCCCAGGTTTGTTTTCAGTGTTTCCATTATTTCCAGAACCATTCTCTTTTTCATCTTCTGAAACGTTAGGCATTGAATGATACTGAAAGAGTATAGTTCAGCTAAGAAATTTTTTCGAATGTTTTAATTACAACACAGTTTGCATCATTGCTTCCATTGCCTTTGCAATGTATCGACGAGGTACCTGAAAGAAATGAGAAGTTATTATAGGTTGTCAAAATAACATATACTATGTCTTTTACTAAGCATCCCTAGAATTCTACAATTTTATTATTCCTGAAATGCCAACAGCATACAACACAGCAATACCATTAAGACACCATGAGTAACTACACTTCTAAACCATCACACACACAAAAAAATACATATATTAAAAGCCTCCTACATTTATGTGATCACTTCTACTCCTTACTATTACATTATCTTGCACATCTGGAGTGCAAAATAATTTATATAAATTAATTAATCACAGAAACAGTAACTTATGGTCATTTAATTCTCAAGAATCCACACTTTCACTACAAGTTCAAGCTTACAGAAAATCGCATTATTGCCTCTGTTGTCAGCTGACAACACAACCCTCAATCTGTTTCACTGCTTTTCTCATAGGGCTGATAAGGGTTCATTTTTATGTGCCTTCTATTCAAGATGTGAGAAATAAAAGCAGGTTTTGTTTATAGTAGCAAGGAATTCCCAAAAACAAATTTAGGAGGCTGGCTTGCTTTTAATGATGTTTTTTAAAAAAGCAAATTGACGGTATGTGTCATGTCAACTCAGCAGTTCGCACGTCTGCGGTGCGAAGGCACATGCTGCAGATCGGGGGGGAACTTGGCACGATGGAGGCAGGAGTTCTACTCCAAAGTAGATTCCTCCAACAGCGACTTCCGGGCACTAAACTAAACCAATGGCGCAAGATCGATCCTTCCTCTGCCAACACTGGGTCGTGCAACCAACCCAGACCTAAGGCTCTACATGAAAGGTTACAAGGATGCCTAAACGCACGCACATACTAGGCAGCTGCCTGCAGAGAACGCATCCAAGCGGCGCATAGCCCCGGTTCTGCCGAGCAGCCCCGGCAGGATCCGCTCTCACCCACTCTCCGGTAACTCACCCCCGAGGACACCTGCACAACTCCCCCAAGGCATGGGGGGCACCTAGCCTCAGCACCGGGGAGGGGCAGGAGGGCTGAGGTGCCGCCAATCGGGGCCTGTGCGCAGCTCTCTGGCCCCGCCCCCCCGCCAGATCGGTCCCAGAGTGAACAGCACCGGGTTCGGGGGAGGGCCTGCGGTTCGCGACACCGGGGCCCACCGGGAGGGCAGGCCCGCATTTTTCCACGGCGTCTGGCAGGGCGGGTGCGGGGAGGGGCGCCCGGCAGTGCGACAACAGTGTGGGGAAGGGGAAAGGGCAGCTGGTCGGCGGCACTAGCCCGCCCTCCCAGCCCGTTACCTGCGCGGCGCCTGCCTGCCTCGCCTGCCCCCAGCCGCGGCGGAGCGAGGACGCGAGCGCACCGGAAACAGACACGGTGCGTGGGGGGGAGGGAGCCGCGCCGCGGGCTCACCTGCGCCCCCGCCGCCCCCTGCTTCCCGCCTCCCTAGCGCTGCCGCCGCCGGCCGGCACCAAGTCTCGCAGCCGGCCGGGGGGAAGCGCGGAGCCGCTCGGCGGCGGTGGCGACAGTCGCGCGCCCTCACGGTGTCTCAGAGAAACTGGCTTCGCTTCTCCCAGCTAGGCCGTGATTGTACCTCGGCGACGCGGGAGACATGTCTTCGGACGTGTCTCCCCCTGCGTGCGCCCTCGTAGTCTCGTCCGCTGCTGCCTCGCGGGCGGCAGGGGCGGAGCTCGGGGATGCAGTGGGGGAGGAGGCCTCTTTCGAGGGCCTTAGTGTTGGCACCGATCTGGCATGGGCGGCGAAGGCGGTGCAGCCATGCTTTTTCTGGGCGCCTGCAGCGCTACTCCCTGGCCTAAGCTGAGCAGGAAGGAGCGCTCACCTGCCCGCCAACGTGAGGCTCTGGGTGCTCCACGGGTGTTTGAGAGAGGCAAAGGCGTAAATGGAAGGAAGAGAGGGAGATGTGAACTGATAGAGAGGAGGGGAGAGGATGCCCGGGTACCCGGCTTCGTCTACTGGGCCCGTGCCTGCCCGGGTCAGGGAGCTCCAGGTGCGTTTGAGAAAGTGAAACTATGCTGACTTGTTGCAGAAAATCCTGGTACAAATTGCCTATCACTATTGCAGGAATTGTCTGATGCTGCCCATCTCTGGATCAGATGATAATCGCTGACCCCCACCGCATCTCCTTCGGATGCCGGAGCTCCTGCTTACCGTGGCCCCATGGCGCCTGCCTTCTCCCGAGGGGGACGCCTGGGCACGGTGCCTCCCTGTCCGCGCGCCGTGGGTCGGGTCTCAGCGCTCGGCAGTCCTGCCGCAGGTGCTCGGTTGTGGCGAGGCCAGAGATCGTTCTTCCGTGCCCGGTGCTCCGAGGGTGAGCTACCCGAAGTGCCGTTATGTTAATGTCTGCTTGACTGTGCTCACGATAAGTCTTGGCTCAGTTTTGATGTTGTAGTTCTCTCATTCAAGATATGAAAGGTGTGGGACTATGAAAGTGACCGTGAAGTTCCTCCTGAGGAGCGAAGGACAGACGGGAGATCTGTACAAAGAGTAAATGGTTGTTTTGAGTAACAGCTTCTGGAACTGCTGACAATATTCACCATGTCGTCTTCACTGCAGGGTATTTTCAGCATGAACAGTGACACTGAAGACATGAGTGGAACACTACCAGTATTGCCACAAGTGCTTATAATTTATCTATTTATAAATATTCGTATTTATACTATTAAATGATGGCTCTTATTAAAAATAAAAAAACAACAAACTAGCTATAAAATGTAAATGAAAACAAAGGAAAGTACGGTGTCCTGCTGACCAAGGACTTAATGAAAGTGATGGGCATGGCACCCACAGAGCCCCTGCACCCGGTAAGAGCTTCTGAGGATAGACATTGCAAGTAGTGGAAAGTAATTTCTCCTTAAATGTTAAGAGTTACGTGATAATGTTTGGTGGTTAGGAAGAGCAGAGGTTCAAAACACCCTTTGTGGGCAGAGCCAAGTTTTTTGTGCCCTGCATACAAGGCAAGACCTAGATCAGGTTCATAAACCTAGATCAGGTTCAGAATTAGATGTGGATTCATCCTGAGACAATCTGCCTTTCCTAGTGGAGAGCATCCTCAATGCCTTTGCCAGCTGGAAGCCCATTGAGCCTTCGTTGGCCAACAGCCTTTGAAGTAATTAAACCATTCCACCTCCAAAGCATTTTTGTCTGAGCCAAATTATAGGCATTAAGATAGCAGCAATATTGGGTTTGCCAGCCAGGACTAAAATTAGGTTGCATAATTTATTTTACAACTTGTTTGGGTGCTGGCAAATAGTGCCAGATCTGTGCACAGATTCCCTCAGCTGTGCTTATGAGAGGGATGAAAAGCTGGAGGAGAGAATGACAGGAAGGTAGAAGTGTGTTACCTTTGCTTCATCACTGCTGAGGGTTATTTTAATGTGATAGTGTCACCCTGCTGGGAAGAGGAAGGACATTCTGTGAATTCTATAGTTATGAAATTTATTTTTAAATAAAATCATCTTAAAGTTCTCTTGCAGTAAAGGAGACTGGCTTTAAAAAAAAAATAACAAGCTGAGAAGAAGTGTGATTTCAGTTGTAAATTACATCAAAAAGGTAAGGATGGGAGAGGGGCTGAAGTGTCACAGATATTAAAAGAGGCATGCATAAACTTTTAAACTGGAAAATACAAGTCTTCTAGATGCTGAATGTAATTAAAAATCATGTCAAGGAGGACAGCAGGTGACAAAAATTACGCTTTTAAAACTTGGAGCTTGACAGTTTTTTAAGGGATTTTGTAATGTTAGAAAAGACTATGTTCACTGACCCAAGCGGTCCTTTCCCAGATTGCTGTTTGCTCAGAGATTTTGTGTGTAGAAATACATTTCTAGAAAATGTATTTGCAGTATTTCTAAACACAAAATACAAAATCTCATTGAAAGTCGTGACTCTGATGATGTGGTTCCATTTTCTGTATCATTTGCCTTAACAAGAGAAAATTAATAAAGAGTGAAATTGAAAGTATCTTTTAGGATTGATATCCTTCTATGAAGAATCTTTAATTTGGGGGAAGTTTCTGTAGCTGAATAACAAAAGCATTTGGGTATGGGCGTGTGTGTACAACCTATCTGAAAGGAGGTGCTAGTGAGGCGTGTGTCTCTTCTCCCAGCTAACTAAGTGATAGGGCAAGAGGAAAAGGCCTCCTCTTGTACCAGAGGAAGTTTAGATTGGACATCAGGGAAAAATTCTTCACTGAAAAAAGGTTGTTGAGCATTGGAACAGACTGCCCAAAGAAGTGGTTGCGTCACTATCCCTGGAAGTATTTAAAAGATGTGTAGATGTGGCATTTAGAGACATGGTTTAGTGGTAGACTTGGCAGTGTTAAGTTTACGATTGGACTTGATCTTAATGGTCTTTTCCAAGCTAAATGATTCTGTGCTTCTATATGTAGTTATGAACAGCGTTAGTATTTCACACCATCTTTCTGCAATCCGAGGTTGGATTGACACAGGATAGACTGCTGAATCACCCAGTGTGCACACTGGGCAATTGAGCTGGTGAGATGCCTTTTCACTTCAGCAACCCGGGACAGCGACTTGAGCTGTGAGATGTCACACATTCTCTTCAGGTGCTCTGGGGAGGATTTTGAAAACTCATTTTCCCGATCGCAAACTACCTTTTACCCTTACGTTATGGAAATGGAGTGAACGAGCGGGACTTGAGCTCATGAGAAGAGAATGACACTGAACCGTCCAGATGCGTAAGTCGGAGGAACAGGCACAGCTGGCTTTCTGCAGTCCGCTTTCTCTGAGGTGGAGGACCGTTGCGGGACTGAGGCAGCCCTGAGTTAACCTAGCCTGGCCGCTCAACCGGCCCGCTGCACCCAGCAGTGCCTCTCGGTGCGGGAAGTCCGGCACCGCCCACCGCATCTCAGCGGAAGCAGGGGGTGTGGTGAGCGATCGCCCCGTCCTGCCCCGCTTCTCTCAGGAGTCGCGGGCATGGTGCTCTGAGGAGTCGGTCCGGGAGACGGGCGCAGAAGCAGGGCGGCAGCGGCCCCGCAGTCTGCTCATGGTCTCACTCCCTCCCCGTCGCATGCCGCCTCGCCGAGGATAGGACTCCCCGGTGCTGTGGTGAGGGAAGAAGGAAGGTCCCGGCGGCGTTCCCTCCCGCGCCTCGGAGGTGTGCCTCCGTCGGGGAAAGCGCTCTGAATGCGTTCCCTGTGGCCGCTCTGCGTGGCTCTAGGAGCCGTTGCGGCGGCGGGCGGGAGCGGCCGTCCGAGCCCCGAGTACAGCCTGGTATGGGGGCCCGGGCTGCGGGCGGAGGCTGTCCTCCCCGCTCGCTATTTTTACGTGCAGGCCGTGGACGCCGAAGGGCAGAGGTAAGCGCGGCGACAGCGGCAGCTTTTGACGAAGGTTGTGGGCAGGGAAAAAAATCAGAGAGGTGGGTTAAAAAGTCACGTTCCTTGCCCGCCGCCAAGACGGCGACCTTCCCCAGTATCAGCCCCTCCACCACGGGTACCTGGGTACGGGACTTGACCCATGTTGGGCAGCCGTGTAAATACCTGCGAGCCCTGGATCCAAGTCGTAGCTGATGGATGCCTTGTGAAGGAACAAAGCGTACTGTCCCATCCTAACCCCCTCTTTTAATGGCACCCGTGCTCCGTCCTGGGCTAGGCTGACCTCGCCTGCCCATTTTAGCCAGAAACTTATTTGGGATGTTCTTGTAGTGACTTTTTCTATCACATAGAAAAAGCTAATTAATCTTTTCAGCAGTATCAAATAATCGTATGAGGGGATGAGATGCGAAAAAGGGATGAAAATGTTTTAACAGCAAAAGGCTTGCATTAGTCCAGCAATTTATTATTTATTCTGCTTTGTAAAAATCTGAACTAATTATTTAATTTGTGATATATTTATTCAGGTGTCCTGCTTGTTTTGACTGTTAGGAACATAAGTATTTCTCCTAAATATGTAATTTAGGGATTATTCTGTAGGCCATTAGGCAAACTTCATTGGAATGAGATAAGTAAGGTTAGTTCTGAGTGGACACTTGACTTTCCATTTCTACAGGAAAGAAACCCTGAACATACAAGGTAGGCAGTTCAGAGTGCTCCTTCATCCAAGTTGTCTAAATTAGATGTGCCATGGCCCATGCAAGTCTATGATTGCCAGTCAGTTTATCTTGGAGTAAATATTTTCAGCATTTAGTCGAACTGGCAGCACTTTAGTATGTCTGGACAAGTTTTAGGAAAAGTGATTAGGCTGCTGGGCTGTAATGTGTTAGTCCAGTTGTTTCTGCCACCTCTGACTCTATCCCAGACTCTCTCTACATACTTGGGACTGTGCTTAAAGAGTTGGAACAAAGTTGGCTGATGTAACATTTTGACTGTGCCAACTTTGATTAGTACCTCAGTGACATAACTTAATGATTTTTCAAATTATTTTATTTGCTTTGATGGAGATTTTTATATGATCGCTATATTGCGAATTTCACCAAACTGTCATAAGTACACATTGAGTTACATGATCCTACTATAATACTTTCTCCCTACCATGACACTGGCATTTGTAATTTTTTTTCCCCATTGTATGACCTACCATATTGATTAAGAAGTTTAACTGTATTCTTCCTTAAATTCTACGTGGAAAATAAAGTCATCTGGAAACATTTTGCTTCTGTATGTAAAATAACAGATTTAGCTAAACTGAAAAAATAAAGCTTGTTCTAATACATTTTTTTATAGAATTACAGAGTGTTTTGAGTTGGAAGAGACTTTTCAAGATCAGTCTAGTTCTAAGCCCGCAGCCATGGACAGGGACACCTTGCATTAGATCAGGCTTCTCAAAGGTCCATCCAACCTGACCTTGCACACTTTAAGGAGGAGGCAGTTTTATGCATCAAAGCTGGGGATGATTTGTATCTTAGTATGCTATGTGCAAGCTCTCACTCCCCTATAGTACATAGTAACTTACATAGCTATATAAACTATAAACTTACATAGCTATATAAACAGAACCATACATAACTATAGCAGGGTCTAAATAGAGCAGTATTGCTCTGAATCCAGTCAGGTTTTGTCCCACGCAGTTAGGTCTCCGAAGGTGTCTTCGGATGTCCTCCCTGATGATGGTTCAGTGTCCCTCTGAGTGACTGGTCTGGTCTGTCTCTGACTGGTCCAGTCTGTTCTCGATACTGGCCTCCTGGTGCTGATCTGCATCAAGGTCTTGATCCAGGCTCCACCTGTAGGAAGGCAAAACTGGCCTCAGTGTATAGTGACCAGGCAGATTAATTAAGGATGAGGAATGATCTGCTGCACACTAATGCAGCAAATCTTTCCATGAGCATCCAGTGCCTCCCACACATAGAGCCCTCTGGGTTTGGCCAATGTCATTGGCACTATTCCAGTTGATGGCAACTTTACTAATACAGGTTGGCCCACCTGCATTTATTGCAGAGAGTGCAGTGATTTGCTCTCTGGCCCGCCTGGCATGCAAATTGCATCCACCATTGGTTCAGCACGTGAATGCAGGCCAGGTCATTCACTGGCTGGCTCCATCTTGCAGCACGGGTGTCTTATGTGCTATTGCACATCTGATTTTGATGATGATGATCTGTCTCTGCTCCAGATCTGCAATCACTTCTAAGATGCCTTGTCTGGCTGCCACTGGCAAGAGATACTGGTTAGCAGAGGTGATGCTAGACTGGGGTAGAGCTGGAACAATATGCAAAATGTTAATATAAATATTGTTTGCCCCCTTTTGCCCTCACCCCGTAGAACCCAAAAGACCAGTATTAATGGGGTCTGAATGGATTCTTCACAACAGCAGGTGAAGCTGTTCTGGAAGGACTTCTACCGCCCTCACTACTGCCACTATGGCTTCTTTTCCATTCCCCACTCTTACTCAGAGCCTTGAGCACCAGGGATTTCATTTGCCATTTTTCCATGCACTGGTGTGCCCAATGATAGAGCTTCTTGGAACCAGTTCCTAGGTGGTGAAGCTTGCTTCCATCTTGGGTCATGTTCTCGGATCCTTCTGGAGTGACGTCTGGTCTGACGTGGGCTGCCGCGTGGGCTCTTCCCTGGACTGCTGTGTGGGCTTGCTTGCAGAGATGCCTTCGCTTGGCACACTTCCCATTTCTTGGTGTGGCTGGCTGTGGGAGTGTCAGCATGTTGCTTCCCCCTGGAAGGTCTCTGATCTCCAAACCCAATCAGTTGTCCATAGTTTGATAAGTTCCTGCCCAGTTCTTTCCAGGTCATGGAAGAGAGAGTCAGCACAGGAAAAGCATGGTTTCTAAATCACTCCCCCATTAAATACATTATTTTGAAAATGAAACTGGCCAGTGGGCACTAGCATCATTGTTTTGGCCAATGGATTCAAAGATTGGACCTACAAGAGGAGGAGGAGAGCAAAGGTTAAACCAGCCTGGCAGGATTTATGGCCCACCAGGACAGGGGGCATCCACAACTTCCCTGGGGAACCTGTTCCAGTGCCTCACCACCCTCACAATAAAGAACTTCTTCATACCCAATCTAAATCTATCTTCTTTGGAGAAGAGGAGACTGAAGGGTGACCTCATCAGTGTTTATAAATATGTAAAGGGTGGGTGCCAGGAGGTTGGAGCCAGGCTTTTATCAGTGATGCCCAATGACAGGACAAGGGGCAATGGGTGGAAGCTGAGGAATAGGAAGTTTTGTGTAAATGAGGACGAATTTTTCGCTGTGAGTGTGACAGAACGCTGGAACAGGCTGCCCAGGAGGGTTGTGGAGTCTCCCTCTCTGGAGATATTAAAAAACCCACCTGGACACGTTCCTGTGTAATCTGGTATAGGTGATCTGGTTCTGGCAGGGAGATTGGACTAGATGATCTTTTGAGGTCCTTTCCAGCCCCTGACATTCTGTGATTCTTTCAGTTTAAAACCATTTCCTCTTGTCCTGTCCTTACAAGACAGGACACAGAGATATATCTACCAAGATCTATTTATCTGCATGCTCTCGATCTTCTCATTGAGTTATACTGCATTTTTAAAGGTGCTCTGTTCCTATACAACCAAAGACTGTATTTTTAACACTGTTCAGCATAGAACAGAGTCACAAAATTGTTTTGGTTTTGCTTTAAGATTATAGAGTATAACCTTTAACCTAGCATTGCCAGGTCACCACTAAACCACATAAGCACCACATCTACAAGTATTTAATACTTTCAAAAATGGTGACTCCACCGCTTCAATGGGCAGACTGTTCCACTGTTTTATCAACCCTTTTAGTGAAATATGCTTTGCTAATAGCCAAATTAAACCTCCCCTGGTGCAACTTAAGACCATTTTCTTTTGTCCTATCACTTGTTACTTTGGAGAAGAGACTGACCCCCACCTTGCTATAACCTCCTTCCGTGCAGGGCACTAAGTGACTTTGGAGGTAAGTTCATGAGTATCTGAGTGGAACCTTTTTACCTAATACTTCTAGCAGCATGACACATTTTAGGTAGCCTAACAAAATTCTCTTTGGAAGAATCATGCATTGCTTATGAACATTAAGTATGTACTCATAAAGACCTAGTGTGTCTCAGTGAAGTGACTGTAAATCTGTCAGATAAAAAAGGATCAGACTAAGAAAACTGTTGTGCATTTCCTTTTTTATTAAGCTCCCACTTATTCTCTGGGTAGGTTCACTTCATCACCAGGTGAAAATGCATTCCAGGTGAAGATCACTGCTCCTGATGAACAGTTCACTCGTGTTGGTGTGCAAGTATTAGACAGGAAAGACGGTTCGTTCCTTGTGAGATACAGGATGTATGCAAGCTACAAAAACCTGAAGATAGAAGTCAAAACTGGACAGAAACATGTTGCGAAGTCTCCATATATCTTAGAAGGTAAGAATCAGCACCACCCACGTGGCTTTTTCTCACAAACTGCATCCCAGCATGTCTTCTAGGATTACCATAGGATTCTGCAAAACTTCAGTACTTCTTTGGCCTATCAAATCCCATTGGAATTATGGTTTCTTTGTAAGTGTCTCGCATGTACTATTCAGTATAATTAAAAAAAACAAACAAATCCTGTGGAACTGTTGCCTAGCAAATACATGTTGAGGGCTCACATAGAAGCTGATGTAGCTTGGCATGACTCCACCGAAGTTAAAACCAAAAAAGTTCAAATGTCCATTTATAGTTGCTGAGGGTTTGTCTCTAAGCAATGAATGCTCAGTGCCTGACCCTCTTTTCTGATCTCAACAGCTCAATAGTGTGGCTTCTTAAAATAATAATTGTGTTCCTGATAGGACCTATTTACCATGAAAACTGTGACTGCCCTCAGGAGGAGAGCAGTGCCTGGCTGGAAGTAATGAACTGCCCTCAAGTCATTGCACAGATTCAAAGAGACCTAGCAAATTTTCCCACTGTTGATCCAGATAAGATTGCAAAAGAAATTCCACAGAGATTTGGACAAAGACAGAGTTTGTGTCATTACACCATCAAAGATAATGAGGTATGGTATGGGTTGATCTGAAGTCCATACAGGAATTTGGTGGCAAGTCATACAACTAGGCTGTTCAACTGTTCACTGCTGAAAGGCTTCTTGTAGTCTGTTCTTTAATAAACTGCTCCTTCTTCCTTCTCTGTCTTTGAATACTTTGCAGTTTGTATATGGGCTCAAAAATACCCATCCTACTTCGTAAGGTGCCTTTTGTCCATGTTGAGCTGAAGCACAGTGCAGGCAAATTCCTTCCCAACCAATCAATATGATTGCTGGGCACAGACCCAAGCCTCCTAAATGCTAATTCAATTTCCTGTTTTCTGAATAGTATCACTTTGGAATGTCACAATCATCTAATTTAACATGCATCAATAAACTACTTTGTGCATAATTCTGAGGTAAAGAAATACCACTTTTACCTCCACTGAGGATCAGAGTTACTTGGTTTTTTAAACAGAAATATACTGACTTTAGTAGAGTTTCATACGGAAATGAGAACAATGGAACACAACAGAAACAGGCAACGAGTTTGCTTCCACAAGACAGACTTAAAATGTCTACGACAGCAGACAAAGCTTGTATGTTTTTTTGATAGCTTTTCTGTGATGTTAGATGAGATTTCTGAAGTTTCCCAGCTGCTTTGCGAATCTACAGCTGTATTATATAACTAGTTACAAAGTGATTAAAAGAGCTCTAAACTGTGGCATCCATTTTCTGAAATGAAAACACCAGACAAGTAAAATCTTCATTTAATTTTAGGTTTATATAAAGACATATGGGGAACATGTTGGCTTCAGAATTTTCATGGATGCTATACTGCTTTCTTTGACAAGAAAAGTGAGTACCTCTGTACAGTCATTTATCCTGTCTGTCTCAATTTATAGAAGCCTGATCTTAATAATTAATCTTCAGCATATTTGTTGCTATTTCTGCTACAAAGCTCTTCTTGCTCTTTGATTAATAATGGAAAGGTCAGATGGATTTTCCTTGCCTGAAGTTGTCACATTCTAGAATTCTATCATCTGATCAGTGTATGGAGTATGACAAATGTTAATTGAATAGCAACCTTTTTATAGGAGAGTGTGATGGATTTGGACAGACAGTGTAGGGGTTTTTTCTGTAGACTAAATAAATCATTCTGTAGCATCTAATAGAAATTTCGGTCTCTGCTAGTACATTTTACAGGAAAACTAAAAAAAAAAAACCAACAATAACAACTATAGGAATTATATATTGTTCTCAATTGAATTCTGTGTGTCAAAAAACAAGATAAGAAAGGTTGAAAAAGAATACCAAAAGCCCAACAGCAGTGTGTGGGAAAACTAAGCAAAAATATCTGCTACATGGACTCTCCTAGGGAACCTTTGGGAAAAATCTGACATTATGTATGTAGTGGGACTGAAGCTTCAACACACACAAATAGGTGATTACATAAAGAGAGTAGTAAGAGAAATACAAATATATGCAAGTTATTACCTATTTTTGACTGTAAAAAGACAAAGCAATTTGTCTTTTAGAAAAGTGAGAAAGAAGAGAGAGGAGCTACTGAAATACAGAGTTGTTCACCTAAAAAGATCTCTGTACCGTTCTGGAGCCCCCAGCACAGGAGGGACATTGAACTGTTGGAACGAGTCCAGAGGAGGGCCACAAAGACGATCAGAGGGCTGAAGCAGCTCTGCTGTGAGGACAGGCTGAGAGAGTTGGGGCTCTTCAGCCTGGAGAAGAGGAGGCTTCCAGGAGACCTTATAGTAGCCTTCCAGTATCTAAAGGGGGCCTACAGGAAAGCTGAGGAGGGACTATTTACAAGGGCTTGTAATGACAGGAGGAGGAGTCATGAGTTTAAACTGGAAGAGGGGAGATTTAAACTAGATTTTAGGAAAGGGCTCTTTCCAGTGAGGGTGGTGAGGCACTGGCACAGGTTGCCCAGGGAGGTTGTGACTGCTCCCTCCCTGGAGGTGTTTAAGGCCAAGCTGGACGAGGCCTTGAGCGACCTGTGCTAGCGGGAGGTGTCCCTGCCTATGGCAGGGGGGTGGAACTAGATGAGCTTTGAGGGCCCTTCCAACCTAAATGATTTTATGAAAAACAAAACATTTATAAGCAGCTGAGATAAGGTAATTGGTATCTAACATCATGGATTTATCACAATGAAGTAAGTCATAACTATTATAATTTCCTCCTATAACAAGATAATAGGCTTCCTGTAAGGATGTTAAAGATCTTGATTTTTAGTTAGTCTTTTAAGGGTATATCTCACAAGTTTCTCATAAACAAGATAGCAAAATTTTCCAGAGAAGAAAATATTGTGACTTGCTTGGAAAACCTTACTGAAATAATAGTTGACAGTGTTTCCTGAAAGGCAAAAGGTGCCTTTGTAGTCTTTGTAGATCTGTCTTAGGTTCAGTTCCCATTTAATAACTTAGTTATACTTTAGCTAAATTATGGACNCAACAGTTCCATGTTCTTCCTGAATTTTCAGTTAAACAAAATTTAACCTGATAGGACCTCATGGTGCAGCGTAATTATTTTTCTTAAGAAATAAGACAAATTGTATGGAAAAAATGCTAAAATACAGTGACAAGGGTAGGATACTACAAAAAGGCTGAGTACGTAACAATACTTATTTAAGACAGGGAGTGGTTATTTTCTGCAGGAAAGTGTGGAAGTTCACAGTATTAGAAATTTAAGAGTTAGCATGTCCTGAAAAGCTAAACACACATCATTAGAAGAAACACAAGAAATATTTCCACTATACTCAGGATTAGTAATGGGTCAGTTATGTTCCTGTGTCTGTTATCAATTACTGATACTGCACAGAAGAATGGTAAGAATAACTAGACATACAAGATTCATTTAAGTGGAGATTATTTCCTCTAAGAGTATCTAAGAGAAGACAAGAATGTAGCCTGTAGTTACCTAAAACATTGCTCTGTGTAAGATGGAAGTAAACTTTTCCCACTGTCAGTACTGTTGGACAAGAAATAATGGAATTAAATTGCATCAAAGTTGTTTAGGCCAAATATTGGAAAATATTTGCTAGCTCCAAAGACAGAAAGTGCTTACAGATCTAGAAAAACAATTTGTCTCATCTCCGTCAAATACTTCAGGCATTTCTATTAAGGCAGTGTCAAGACAGTAGATCTGTTGAGTTTGAGACAAAGATTTAACCTGCTGAATGATTGTGCCATTGAGGAGGTAAGTAAAATGTATTTTGTAGCTTTTCTCTGTTTATTAGAACCATTAGGTGGCACTGCACTAAGTTTAGCACTGAAGATTAGAACGTGTAGCCAAACCACCTTTGAAGCCAAGGTACCAATAAAAACGTTTCTGTCAGTCTTTATGCTGAAGACAAAAGGAGCGCTTTGGGTATCAGTCTTTAGAATTTCTGGATGTCTCTGCCAAAGGTTATTCTTTGTGTCAAGTTAAAGAAAAATGTCTTCAGCCATTTAGGAAGGTGCTTGATATTTGCCAAATTACTGATTTCTGTCTCTGTCCATAAAGATAAATTAGAAATTTAATGCAGCTTATTTTGACCACAGAAGACTCCCGAAACATTAGCCTGTGCCCAGCTATTCTGATCTGAAGAATAAGGAGATTTGAGAGAAGAAATGCTTTGATGCATATATATAACGATTCATCAATATGTTTAAATCTATTTTTACATGTATAGGAGTACTTAATTTGAGAATTATTAACATTCAGAATTGTTTCTTTTTTTTCTTCAGAGAAGATAATTTCTCCTGTTGATGTTAAAATAGTTGATGATAACACTTGAACAAACATCCCAATCACACAGATACTATCATGATACCTAAATTCTGTTAGTAGTCAGGGCAGAGTTATTCTCGGGAGTTCTTCCAATGGTTTTCCAAAAATGCCAGTATAATAACTGTATAGTACCTGTGACATGCCAATCTTGTGCAAACAGTGCAGTTCTCATTTCACTTGCTCAAAAAAAAACTACACAGCAAGGCAGCTGTTTGAAAGCATGCAAAGACAAGCTAATTTAACTAGGATTTCTTTGATTTAGAAGAGGTAGCTGAGAGCGATGTAGTGGAGATTTTTATTTTTTAAGAATTAACTTCACAGAGAAGATGAACTAAACAGATACAGTATCAGTTCTGCAGTAACATTTTACATGGCTTCAGAGTTCTGCAAAACTCAATCATATGTATTCTTCAACCTTCTGCTCTCCAAATTGCAGTGTTCCGCCATTATCATTTTCTTCTCACAAACCAGCTGGTCCATCCCTGTCATAGTGCCTTCCTTTGTAACTTCTCTGGCTTCATTTGCAAATTCCAGAGCCACACACAATGCACAAGATGGGAGGGCATCAAAGTTTTATCAAAGTTTCAAAATTATGCCTTCTGTTGTTAACATCAACTGTATTTTGTTTGGTTTTGGTCTGTGACAGTGATTTCAGATACAGCTCCATACTGCCAACTATTTTAGGTAAGCAAGGATGTTATGCTTAATTATTAACCCCAGCACTGACTGAATCTCATCTTCTCATCATGGCTGGTCATTTGCGTTACTTTGTTGAATTTAGTCATCATGCAGACACAGGACAAATTAGTTCACTGATGTGACAGAAAACTAATTTACCATCCAACAGCAGTTTTCCATACACTTAACAAGGTGGTTCAATTTACCTGGGAACTATACAATTGCTACCAGATCCCAATGCTAGCTTGGGATAAAAACTGCATGGCAAATCATGTAAAGCTTAACATGAAAGCATCCTCCAAACTGGAGTGTTCCTATCCCTTAAAAAAGGTTAAAAAAAAAAAAGAGCATTTATGTGACTACACAAATCTAATTAAAAAAAAAAAATCTTGTGGGCTTTAATATGTCATTTTGGTACCTCTAACATGTTTCTAAGCTTTTAACAATGTATTAAAGGTACACAGAGTATATTAGAGACCTGGCTGTGTTTTTCCTTTTGATGTTTTTAAAATTCAAGATGCTAGCAGAAGAATACTGCTTTTTATTAAAATGGATTTGTGTGTGCTTTGCTTCTGTTTAGGTGAAAATGCCAGATGTAGAATTTTTTGTTAATTTGGGAGACTGGCCTCTGGAGAAAAAGAAGTCCTCAGAAAACCTGCACCCCATCTTCTCATGGTGTGGTTCCAGTGAGTCAAAAGACATTGTCATGCCAACGTATGACTTAACAGACTCAGTTTTGGAGACTATGGGACGGTAAGAAATTACTTGAAATTCCCACAAAATTCACAGTGAATGATTTTCCAGAAACATATTTGTATTAACAGTATATGAGCTGTTTTTATTGACATTGGCGCCTATAGGTAGGCAATAATTATGTAATCAGTATCTCAATGTCAACCAAGTTATCTGTTATCTAACACAAATGACATATATTAAAATACTTCACTGTTTTATTTTTAAAAAAACAAAATTAACCTGAAAATGGTCAAGTCCCTGAAAACAGTCCTTAGAGTGAATGTTTCAAGGTATTTTGGCACGGTGTCTGTCTGTGTCGTTTCCCTGCCATGAACATGTTGACAGCTGGTGAGGTGTCTTTTTTTCTGATTTTCCTAGAATACTTTTTCTGTACCTTTTAAAACCCAACACAGGCCAGAATTCTCAACCTGGGACCTACCATCTCCCACTTTGATTGCTGATCATAACTGACTTTGGTAACTGCTCTGTTACTGTCTTGAAACTCTACAAAGCTGGCTTCTAAGAGTACATCTTTCTAATCCTTTGCGAACCTGTTTATCACTTCACTGCATTTATTTTGTATTCCTTGTCTTTATTATCATGACTTTGCCTAAATTTTCTCCCCTGTGTTCCCACAAATTAGGTGTTTTAATTTAGCTATGTTTCTAAGGAGGTGAAATACGTGCTATTAAGATAGTTACATTACCCTGTATCACCTTCACGGGCTGGATAATCCCTTTATGTGTTTGGCAACCATATCCAATTCTATCTACCGTTTTTCCGTAACAACTGACAGGTACTCTTTCCAGTGCTGTCATTAGACTGCTGCTGCCTTGCCACAGGCATGTGAATTTGACATTCTTCATCTACTTTTTTACCTGCAAAAGCACCGATACAATACGTAAATGGATGTGCTCATCACTTAGCTTCATACCTGGTATTTTCCTGTTGGTACTGTAAACTCTTTTAAGTGACTGCAGTTAAAAAGACGTCCAGTAGGCTTCACTATTAAACCACTTGTTTCTCCCCCAGAGTCAGTCTGGATATGATGTCAGTTCAAGCAAATACTGGCCCATCATGGGAAGACAAGAATACCACAGCATTCTGGAGAGGACGTGACAGCCGCAAAGAGAGGCTTGAACTTGTAAAACTCAGCAGAAAATATCCAGAGATCATTGATGCTGCTTTCACAAACTTTTTTTTCTTTAAACATGATGAAAGTCTCTATGGCCCCATTGTCAAGCACATTTCATTTTTTGATTTTTTTAAGGTAAGCCACTAACCATGTTTTGTAAGTAGATTCTCAGTGTTTCCCATTGTCAAATAACTTTGTATATATTATTGGTAATGAAGTGGGGTTTAGTTTTTTAGCACACTAGTGGCAAGCATGAATAGACATCCTTCCCATAGGATTAACTGCTATGTAGCTTTAATACTGAGGATAATAATGTTTGATTTATATCTAGAGGTTCTGTAGAACCTTGTGTAATTATATAATACCAAGTTCCTTTTTATTTCTTTTTCCTGGTTCAGCGATCAGGACTACTAACATAACTAACATAGTGGGAAAATCAGTGGATGAAGTGGCACATCTACCCTCACATCCCAGGATGAGCGTCTAAGAATTTCTGGAGAACTTAATTGATGAAGAGGGCATCTCTGTGTACTCTGCACTGTGATGAATTCCAAACTAAGCAATAAAAGCTACTTAAGCTTGCCTAGCCAATCCCACTTTTCTCAATATCAGCAAGTCAGTAATATCAGTGCCCTCAGAACAATAAAACCTAACCAAGCTCCTTGGGTCTTCTGTTTGTTAATAATTTATGGTTGTTTCCTTTCCAGTATAAATATCAAATTAATATTGATGGCACAGTGGCAGCATACAGATTGCCCTATCTACTAGCAGGAAACAGTGTGGTGCTAAAGCAAGACTCCATCTACTACGAGCATTTTTATAATGAGCTGCAGCCATGGAAACATTATATTCCATTTAAAAGTGACCTGAGTGATCTACTAGAAAAACTACAGTGGGCAAAAGAGCATGATGAAGAGGTAAATACACATTTAGAAGTAATCAGGAAAGTTTCTGGATGAAATGGTACAAGAAGAGCATTTCTGTAAAACAAAGCAATCTATTAGAAGGACGTAAAAGTTGTTGTCATCAACTCTACAAACAAGAAAACCACTTTTAGCACCCTGAAATAACTACTATTTATGAGACTTTGAAAATAACTTTTGTTTTCTTCAACAGGCAAAAACCATTGCAAAATCTGGACAAGAATTTGCAAGAAACAATCTCATGGGAGACCATATTTTTTGTTACTATTTCAAACTTCTCCAGGTTAGTATATCTTTGGCAGCTTCTACCACATGAAAAATAGAAATCCCACAGAAAGAGTTCAAGGGAAGGGAGGATGATAGAAATTGGCCAGTCCGGTACTAAGGCCACAAAACAAGCAGCAGCAATTAAGAACTTCAGTTGGTTTACAAACATTGTATGCAGTTATTTCCTACAAAACCCCTTAAGACCATACAGGCGCTCTGAGAAAAGCAGTTGGTTCCCATAAATCTTGATCTAATCTGCACAAATATGTTACCCACAATGATCAACGAATTCCACATTGGACACACCCACTGTGAACCACAGCTGAAAATATCTGTGCATTAGCACCAAGATACTGAAGCTCTGTTCCTGTCTGCAGCTGAGTATCTGCTTACCTGATCTGTGACACAGCTTGGAGTCACGGGTTCTGCAGCCCCCATTTCTACAGAACTGCTCAGCTGAGTCAGTGCAGTCATTACAGTGAGGTGGACAATCTAACGAGTATGAATTGACAATGCCATCTTTTCTTTAAAACTAGGAATATGCCCGCTTGCAAGTGAGTGAGCCAAAAATCAGAGAGGGGATGGAGAAAGTACAGCAGCCTGATGATGACCTTTTCCCATGCACTTGCCACAGAAAAAAGGTATGGCACATACAGTGTTAAATGCAAAGTGCTGATGTCCTCAGTTCTTAACCAAATGGGAGCAGGCGTTGCCCAGTACCCCATGGTATCAGGCACTAGGTGTTATGGAGGGGTAATTAATTGATGTGAGATATGACTTTCAAAGATTAATATTGTTTGTTAATATTCAATATTCAGGACTCTCGCCACCCCCACCACTAATTTTAATAATACTCAGTTCTTTGCACGGTCATGGAAACTTTATACAGGTAATAACACAGGATCTAGAAACAACTAGTAATAATATATAACATTAATTCTTCTTTTCTGGAAGAGAAGGTTCCTGCAGTCAATATACTGCTTGTGTTCAGTATACCTCTTGCCCACTAGATGGACTCAAGGAGCTCCTTTCTGCTTATGGCAGAAGGCAATGGTGAATTACAAGAGGCTTTAAGTATCTACTCACAAAATTATCTCCTGACTCACAGGGCTAGCTACAGCTTCAGACAGTACCCAAACACTTCCAGGGAATTCTGTTACTGTCTTGTCAGCTGCTGAGACTTCTGATTCTTCACAGACTTTCTAGGCTGCTGGGGAAAGGAGACAGACAATCTCTGACCTGGTCCTGATATCCCTGGATGATCTGTGTATCTCCAGGACTTCCCGTCTTAGCAGGAGACTTTCAGGTGTAGGCAGGATGTCTTGTGATGTGCAGTCTCAGCACAACATCACGCTGGCTATGCAGGCCGATCACGAGGAGGCATTTAGAGCCTGTTCCTGGTAAACTCAAAGCGGTGGAATTTCCAGACAGTTCAGGATACAGTAGGGCAGTAACAAGCAGGCAAGCATGAATACAACAGGAGAGAGCATGGACACAACAGCAGAGCACGTTGTGTCACCTGCCCATCTCCTTTTATAAGTACAGCCCGAAACTAATCATAGAATCAGCCAGGTTGGAAGAGGCCTCCAAGATCATCCAGTCAGCTGGACCACGGCAATAACTGCCTCATCCAGCTTCTTCTTGAACACCTAATGGGCCTTTGGACATGGAATAGCTACTCAGAATGGCAGTTAGCCAAGCTCGACCATATTAGGTAAAGCCATAGGCTTGCTTTACCCTTTTTAGGGCAGAACACAGGCCTTGGACAAGGCAACCCTGTGTACCTTGTTTACTGCAGGATGCAAAACAAGGCCGGGCAAGCCAAAGTCCTTAGACTTAGTGGCTGTAGGTTCTTTGTCCTCTTTCCCGTGGTTGCTTCTCCCCAAAACAGAAGGAGGGAGAGCAGAAAAACATGTCTGGGCAAGCCAGGACATGTATAAGCCTATTTTGGCCTGCTTAGGCCTCTCACGACACTAGGTCAGACCATTAATGCCTGTCAAATTTAGAAACATTTCTTAATGTATTTGACTGACTAGGCTGTTAAAAATTGAGGCGCCAGTTAACTGAAAAATATTTCTTCTTTCTGAATGCAGGCCAAAGATGAACTCTGACAGAAAGAAATTTTTGATTACTTACCTACATTAAGGCTGTCGTCTTAAGGACAGACAAAAGTTTTACAATAAAGTATCAGTGGACAATGCCAATGAATATTATGAAGTTTACTGTATCATGATCATCATATGGAAGAAAACCAGGCACCTCCTATTTCCTTTTTATTGTGCAGTGGTTGCAGAGCCTTGTTCCAAAACATTTTTGTAGCTTTTTTATTTTAATAAAATCCATGTTTGTATCAGCCATGTGTTACTGTCCTGAGATACCCTGGAAATAGAGATACTTTTTACTCACAGTTATTACACTAGATCTGTTCACAAGTCTGTTAAAGGGCAGATAGGAGTTGTCAGTTTAGACCCACATACCCCACACCATGTATCTATCCCAAGTTTTTTCAGACCATAACTTTGTTCCTTCTGAATCAGCATTCTCAAAGACATTGATGTGGGGTTTATAATACAGCTCTTTAACCTGAAGGAGAAACACAGTACTATTGGGACTTTAGGAATATTAGGTAAAAGTTTTAGGTTTCATTCAATTTTTCACAGATGCTTTGTTTATGAAGCTCAGTCTCTTTGGCAATATGAAAATAATTAAGTAGCATAGAACTGTGACTACTGAAACCACACTGATTGTTGTTTCAAAAGTTTAGTCTATTTTTAAAATACTTACATAATTCTGTTACTTTTGAGCATATCTACATCATCTGTAAATGATTCAAAGGTAGATTTTTTAAGTCGTCTAAATTAAACAGATTACAAAATTAACACCTGTGTTTCCAGTCCAAAATGGGGATTTCTCTGTAACACAGTCAGTCAATTTAAAATCCATATAGCTGTTTTCTTGTACAGCTGTATTTCTGCTGTGCTTATTGAACCTCATTACTGCTGGGGAGATCAGCATTCTTGAGGCATCTTGAGAGAAAGAACAGAATATTGTATCCAATTAACATTTTTAACTTTGACCTTCCTATTATTTTTACTGTAGCAAAAGCAAGCTTATAATTTACCACGTATGATCATGTGGCAAACAATATATTACTAATCCAGCAAACAGATTTTTCTGCTAACTGATCTGACAAGACATACCTGAAGCAGCTCTGAACTGTCACACACAGCAGCTCTTCCCAAGAACAACCTCCAGGCTCAAACTGCCTGCTCATGTTCAGCAAGCTGCATGTCACAAAGATGCAGAATTGACCAAAGCAGGTTCTGGGGAGCTCTTCACAGTAGAGAATGAGACCACCATCTCAGGAGACAATGTCAAGACACATCTCTCAGGACCAACCAGCCATTTCATCTCTGGAGTCATCATTCAGCTGATACTTGCTACTGACTTGGCTGAAAGCAATTAGGATTTTGCTATAACCTGAGAGGTTACTCAAAGCCCATAATAGAGAAGGCTGTGGCTGCAAGAGCACATGAACTGTTTCTCCCACTCTGCAATATCACAGTTGTTCCTGGTAACAGGTAAGAAAGCCCAGACCTCCCCATCATACCCTTCAGAGCCCTCCAGACAGAAGCCTTGCACAAAACGTCACACTTACTTCCTCCTTCAGGAGTTCCTCCTCTAGTATAAACATAACCTGTTTTTTACCAGTTTTTATTTTATAGTCTTCTATGCCCACCTCTTCAGAGGGATTCTGTGACCAGTCCTTTACACAACAGAAGTTGCTGGGAGTGACTTCAAAACTGACCCATGTATTTTGCTACTCATTGTTCTGGAGCACTCAAAATTCCTTCCTTTCCCCTCCCTGCGGGTTTGAATGGGGAGAAGGTGTGAAAACTGCTTCTCCCTGCCACCTGCCCTGCGGGCTTGAGGCGGGGAATAACAGCAGGTGCCTTTCCACGCATGTGCGCTAAGCTGTGTGGCAGCCTGCACTGGGAATCTGGCTGGTGGTCGGCTGGGTTTTTGCATCCAATATAAATGGCAAATGAACACTTTGCCTAGAAAAGGATAAATAAAGCAAGGGAGAAAGTGCAAGGTTCCTGCCTTAAGAGTCCCCCACCTTGACAGAGCTCCTGTTTTGGACTGTCCTCGCTTTTGGACGGCTCCTACCTTTTTACATGGCTCTCAGTTTTGCACCGTCCCTGCCTTTGGACGCCTCTCCCCACTTCTGCACTGCTCTGCAAATTTGCAAGCTTGCCAAGTCCTGGGGTCCTTTTAAGAGAGCTGCTGGTGGCACCCAGACCTGGCTACTCTCAGACCATACTGCAGCAGATTTCCTGGCTGCTATTCCAAACTGGGCAGACCCGAGTGGTTCGGCTCTTCCCTGCTGCTGCTGAGGCAGTGTCGCTTGCACGAATCCCTGTCTTGTGGCAGTCGTTTAGAGACACTCCTGACTTTGGCAGCTTTTCCACCCGCCTTGGATTTCTACCACATGGATCCAGACTATTGGATATTGCTTGCAGCATCAGAAGGCAGCCGAGCCGCAGAGAAATCCAGCAAGGGATCATTGCCCAATACCTACTTCACCTTCGTGAGTAAAGCTTCCTGGTTCCTTAATTCTTTGCTCAGCCTGATTGATAGTAGGGTAAAGCTGTGTTTATAGCTTAAGCCTTTTCCATTTCCTGACTTCTTAAATCTCTAAATTTGTCCATAACATTCTGTAGAAGAATTCCTGATTGAATTAGAACCTGTAAATACATCTAAACTAGTTTTGAATATAGTTTGGGGGCAGGGCTTTCAGGAAAATAATTCTATTTTTATAATTCCTGGCTCAGCCACATTAATTCCCTGCCTCCACAACACTCATGTACAACCATGCCTGCATTACCTCCTCCTCCCCTCACAGGCAGAGAATCTGACTAGTCCTTGGGGTAGTGACACTGTAAATGACAAGAGATTCCTCTCCCTGTATCACAGGCTTTGAAGCACACTGGAGTGCCAGGGTACGGTACAACCCATCCCAGCCAGCCTCAGGGGATGTGTTCAAAGCATTCTACAAATCATCAGGTTTTAATTTCTAACAAGTACAGCATGAGTAATATACTCAGAAAATAAACACATCTGAAGAGTTCCTATGAAAACAGACATTTTCCAGTGTATTACTTCAAATATTAGCCAAAAGCATTTACACAGTGTACACAGTGTTACTAAGTATACAGTTGTTTGATAGAAACAGAAAACAATGCTGCCACAGTATTACATTTTCTGTACATTTTCTGTCCATCCTTCAAAAACTCCTTTAATGTTTTCAGTAATTTTCTTAGTCATACAAAAAAGTTTTATTTGCATTAACACTTGGCCCTCTATTTAAAAACTACAGCTAACTTGTGGCTGGTTTGCTAAAAGTTAAATGAAGGTACTGCTTAAACAGTATGCAATCATTTGTGCTCCCATTCAATATTCTCTCTATATATTCTCAATATTCTCTCTCAACAGTCTCTCTAAGCCAAGAGAAAACTTGGGCATTTATTTCTTCCATGACATCGTTTGTTGTTCGTCCTTTGACCACCATCCCATGGTTTGCTTTATCAATCCAATGGATTTTTTTAGGGGCTTTCATTTTGCTTGCCACACCTTCTAGCAATTGCTACAGGAAAAACAAGAACGAAAAAGTTAGCAAATCAGCTGCCACAAACTGTGCAACTCCTAGATGTCTCTCACTTGGTCTATGCAGTGTTATAACAGGCAGCTCTTAAAAACAAAATGAGTCTGTATGCACATTAAAAACACCTTGATAGAAAAGATGTGATGATACTGCATTCAGTATTGAAATCTCCTCAAAGGTTTGTCCTCACTCAAAGACAGAAAAAAAACAAACGTGCAAAGGTCACAACCCTCTGCAAGGCTCCTTCCCCATGGTGATCAACAAAGCCACTTTTGCTGCCACTACAACCAATAAATGGCAGAACTTCTGAAGGCAAATTTGTCTACTTTGTCTACAGTGTCAGAGTAGCAATGTATTTCCCTAGAAAGCCACTTTGACTCTGTTAATCTTTCTCAGCAACATATCTAAGAACCAGCTCAGAAAGTCTTGACAATTACCCCATTAAAAGGGCACTCCAAGGATATGCTGGTTGTTAGTCTGACTAATTTTGGTAACAACTCAAAAGCATCACGACTCCTTATAAACTGTTTCAAGCACAGAAAATACCAGTCACATTGCACCAGGTTAGGGCAGATCCCTCCCCTGGCAGAGTAAACTCCAAAAATCCATGTTGTAGTGTAAGTCAGGAAAAAATGAAATTGTATTTCTTATAGTTTAAACTAAACAGTATAAGGAGAATAAACTACTACAGAAATATAATAACCTTAAGGAAGATGGGGAAGGGGTCAAGTGGTGGTGAAGCAGCAAAAGCAGCAGCAGCCAAAACAGTGGCAGGGGAAAATAGCAGTGGGTGCAGCAGAAGCAGCAAGGGGAAGGTACAAGCTGTGCTTCCAGATACAAAGCTCTTGATGCTCCAATGAAATTATATTAATTTATCCATTGTTGTCATTATATGGCCTATCCCTAGAATGTTCACCTCTCCACTCAGAGCTTCAACTTCTAAGTTTCTCTGTTCCAATTTTTTTTGTTGTCTGAGCTAGAAATCTAGCTCAAATGGCCACGCATGCACTTCCAAATTCAAGCTGAACTGTTCAAGAACAGCAGATATCCATTTGCATGAAAACAATGCAGAAAACCATTAAGTTCTCATCTCTGCACACGTGTTCTTAATCTCTACAAATCATGCTTTCTGTCTCAAAAGTCTGATTTGAGGTAGAACTGCTTTGCTAGAAGAATTGGTCATGAAAATGTGAAGAATGTGAAATTAATAGCACAGCACAAGGTTTGCTTTAACCTGAAATGGTTCAAACAAATTAGCAAAGGGCTAGCTCCTTCAACAGGTCACTTTTAACTTTTACAACCTTATAAAAAAATCCAGACCATTTCAATCAGAGGTATTTTAGTGGCCCAAAGATGATTTTGCTAAAGAGTATGATCAGGCACGAACTGGACATTTTAAGCAACCAAATGAAAGCACCATCAGGCTTCTTTATGTCAAATGCAGTTTCCTACCCAAGGCTTCCTTCAGAAGGTATATATATACACACACAGAGAGGGAGAGAGAGAAAGATGTACAGATATTTAGAGAAGGTTGTTAATCAGGATCACAGCTGTGTATACAAGTAGAGGCATTATTCAGATTCATTCCTGTTCTGTTATGGCGTCAGACCCCACCTGGAGTACTGTGTACAGTTCTGGAGCCCTCAGCACAGGAAGGACATGGAACTGTTGGAGCGGGTCCAGAGCAGGGCCACGAAGATGATCAGAGGGCTGGAGCAGCTCTGCTATGAGGACAGGCTGAGAGAGTTGGGGCTCTTCAGCCTGGAGAAGAGAAGGCTTCGAGGAGACCTTACAGTAGCCTTCCAGTATCTGAAGGGGGCCTACAGGAAGGCTGGGGAGGGACAATTTACAAGGTCTTATAATGACAGGATGAGGGGCAATGGGTTTAAAGTGGAAGAGGGGAGATTTAGACTAGATGTTAGGAGGAAGTTCTTTCCAGTGAGGGTGGTGAGACACTGGAACAGGTTGCCCAAGGAGATTGTGGCTGCTCCCTCCCTGGAGGTGTTCAAGGCCAGGCTGGACAAGGCCTTGAGTGACCTGTGCTAGTGGGAGGTGTCCCTGCCTATGGCAGGGGGTTGGAACTAGATGATCCTCGAGGTCCCTTCCAACCTTACCATTCTATGATTCTATACTGCCCCTTAGCAAGATTTACAGGGGTACTCACTTTTTCACACATCTCATCTGCTGATCCTGAGACAAACAGCACTGGACATCTGATAAATAATAAATCTTCATCCCGCAGCTTGGACTGAAGTTTTGGTTGATGCAATGGGTAAGATAAACACACTAGACCTTGAATGAAGCTATCATCATCATCCTCCTGGCTAATCTGACGTATCAGAGAAGCAGCAGCTCGGGACCCCATGGAACGACCTTTCTCCCATGGTAAAGGAAAAAAAAAGTATATCTGCTGTCACCTCATCTACATTCTGCTTGAGTAAACTCCTAAAATAAATCTAACTGAATGCATTTCAGTGTACCAATAACACAAAACATTAGGAATGCTTCTATTAAACTAATTCATGAAAAATCCTAATTTCAACATTTCCTGCTAAAATATTTGCTTGGTTATATTATGATTTCACATCTCCNCACAGAGAGGGAGAGAGAGAAAGATGTACAGATATTTAGAGAAGGTTGTTAATCAGGATCACAGCTGTGTATACAAGTAGAGGCATTATTCAGATTCATTCCTGTTCTGTTATGGCGTCAGACCCCACCTGGAGTACTGTGTACAGTTCTGGAGCCCTCAGCACAGGAAGGACATGGAACTGTTGGAGCGGGTCCAGAGCAGGGCCACGAAGATGATCAGAGGGCTGGAGCAGCTCTGCTATGAGGACAGGCTGAGAGAGTTGGGGCTCTTCAGCCTGGAGAAGAGAAGGCTTCGAGGAGACCTTACAGTAGCCTTCCAGTATCTGAAGGGGGCCTACAGGAAGGCTGGGGAGGGACAATTTACAAGGTCTTATAATGACAGGATGAGGGGCAATGGGTTTAAAGTGGAAGAGGGGAGATTTAGACTAGATGTTAGGAGGAAGTTCTTTCCAGTGAGGGTGGTGAGACACTGGAACAGGTTGCCCAAGGAGATTGTGGCTGCTCCCTCCCTGGAGGTGTTCAAGGCCAGGCTGGACAAGGCCTTGAGTGACCTGTGCTAGTGGGAGGTGTCCCTGCCTATGGCAGGGGGTTGGAACTAGATGATCCTCGAGGTCCCTTCCAACCTTACCATTCTATGATTCTATACTGCCCCTTAGCAAGATTTACAGGGGTACTCACTTTTTCACACATCTCATCTGCTGATCCTGAGACAAACAGCACTGGACATCTGATAAATAATAAATCTTCATCCCGCAGCTTGGACTGAAGTTTTGGTTGATGCAATGGGTAAGATAAACACACTAGACCTTGAATGAAGCTATCATCATCATCCTCCTGGCTAATCTGACGTATCAGAGAAGCAGCAGCTCGGGACCCCATGGAACGACCTTTCTCCCATGGTAAAGGAAAAAAAAAGTATATCTGCTGTCACCTCATCTACATTCTGCTTGAGTAAACTCCTAAAATAAATCTAACTGAATGCATTTCAGTGTACCAATAACACAAAACATTAGGAATGCTTCTATTAAACTAATTCATGAAAAATCCTAATTTCAACATTTCCTGCTAAAATATTTGCTTGGTTATATTATGATTTCACATCTCCATTCATAAAAAAAAAAAAAAAAAAAAAAAAACACACCAGGGGTGGGGAGAAAAGAAAACAGAAAGGAATCTTCTGCAATGCTTTAAGGAACAGCAGCCCATCCAGGGGGCTGGGGAAGAGGACAGTTCCTATGCTCCAGATGCCTGTAATTTGACAGCAATGCTATCTTGTATAATTCTTTTTCATGCAATTTTAAGATCTGCTCAAGTTAAAAAACAAAATTGTCTGCACCTTACTTCCCAAACAAATCCAGCAAGTGTTTATACATACACACTTCGAACTTCATCCTAAAAGTGGAAGTAAGAAGGGGGAGAAATAAAAAAAAAAAAGCACAGACTGGTAGCATGAGGTCAGTAAGTAATAGCAAGGGGTATCCAAATATCTCTTCAACGAAGCAAATGAGCTGACAAGGCTTTCTAATTGAGTGTTGGAAGTAGCTGATTCCAGCGGGATTACCTTGCATCAGCACAGATTTAGTTTCACTTAGTCAGAGAACATTCAGAGTTTCCTGTATCAAGTTATTCCTAATAAGACTCATCTACTTCTCTTTTCACATAATACAACTGATAATTGTATTTGCCACTAGGTTTCATCTACCAAAACCTGTTCTGGGAAAGTAGTTTCCCACTTACCAGTAACAAGAATGCTTCAAGACCTGCAGTTAAAGTACCCATGGATTATTGGGGAACTCAGGCCCTGCCACTTTCAAGGGACAAGGAAGTTTTCTCCCAGGGCATCTGGAACACTTGGCCTCTTGCTCTTTCTTTCTTCCTTCTGGATCAAGATCTGTGGCATCACGAGGAGGATGAATAGTCTAGACAGTCGTGCTCCTAAACTAATTCAATGGAAGCAGTAGGTTGGGTGTTGCCATTTGTGATCTGAAGAAGCAGTGCTGCTCAAGCCAGCCACAAGAGCTGCTCTGCATGTCAGCCACAGGGCTGGAAGTGTTCAGACACCCAAATGCAAACCTGTCACACCTATGTTCCCATGGCAGTCAGTGAACTGCTAATCAATTAATGAAGGTTACAGAGCATGCACCTGTCATCAGATAGCTGAAACCTGTCAATCTACATCTGTTCATGGACTTCTTATCAAAGACTTAAACAGAGTAACTTCAGGTTGCTATTATTAGAGGCAGTATAAGAGAGGAAATAACAAATAATAAAAACAATACCTGCAAGGAAGATGCCTGAAAGTTTATAATCACCTGAAAGCTTTAAGTATTCCTAGAGAAATAAGATAAAGAGAAACATTACAAGCCAGAATCAGGACAGCTAGGGGCTGGAGATTTGCTTGTAGCTACCGAACTGGGAAGTTCTTTTAGCACTTTGGATTTAACAGAAAACACAAACACACAAGTTGCTCTCTTGTTTTCCTCACATAAATAAAAATATTTTGCAGCAACAGCATAATAAACATAAGCAATTTCACATTAGTTCTCAGCAAGTCTAAAATTTCAGATGCCCTATCAAGTTACTCAAACATATGTGATTACTGTGTATCAACTTAATCACAATCACAGATCACATTCACACTCCTAGCCCATCAAAAGGAAAATAAAGTTAGTAAAACTGCCCTTCACTGAGGCTATCACATACAGACAATGAAAAGTTTAAGGCACAGTTATGTCTGACATAAAAGAAAAAAATTCAGCAAAAAGTTTTTCAGTTTTTAGCAGATAACTAATCATGTTATTTTAGCAGAGCCCTTTAAATTACCTTTACACAGCATCATATTCATAAAACCTCACATTATGCTTCTTAAAAAAAAAAAAGAACAGATCCCCATTAAAGGCTGCAAAGTCTAACTTCAAATTTACATACATAAAATGACAGTGGTATTTTCCAAATCAGTTCCTTAAGAGCTGGATTTAGATCCCCTGTAAATATGTGTGGTGCTCATTGTGAAGCACTTAAGCTACTTTCTCATGCCCCAGTAGAAGTAGATAATCAGGACAAAAATTTCCCCTTCTTCCTACATGTTTCAGAAGAAGCATACTTCATGTTGATACTATCACAACAAAAGGTTGCTCATTTTAACAAAACCTAGGTGCAGGAAAAGAAGCTTAAATAATGTGGCAGCAGCCGAAAGAGAGAGAGACACATAGACCAGTTTAGGCTGATTTCGAAATCAAAGACTATTTAGTTTCTAGGGTTCTCATATGCTACTCCCAATATCTTTTGGATCAACTCCTCCTGCCACCCACAGTACCCTAACCTTTCCCCAAATTCTTGTTTTCCCAGCTGCTATTCTCTGACAAGTTAGGTTCTTTCTTCTCAAAACTGCCTACAAAGCTGTATCTCTTAATCCCCCTCCCCACAAAAAGCCCTCTCAGAACACCTACATCTTGTTTGCATCCTAAATAACTTTTCCCAGCTGGAAACTTTCTCACAAAACACTTTTGCTTTCTTCACATCCTTTTCCTCAAGCCTTTCTCTCCCTGAACTCAAACCCACATACTTGCTGCAGCTGTTTCAGCCATTGCCTGTATAAAAAATTGTTCCTGGAGTTTCTTTTTACAGTGCTCCATTTAGCACTTTTGATTTTTCCATTGTTGCTTGACTTATCTCTGGTCATAATTTAAAAAAAAAAAAAAAAATCAGAAGACGACATCCATGAATTTGGTCACTTCTTACCACAACTGTTTTGAAGGCCTTAGTTCTATAAGCAATGTTAAGGCCTTTACAAGTAAACCGCAGGCACAGAACTCCATGGGATGCAAGATAGGCTGCCAAAGACACTAAGTGAGGGAAATTCATATCTCCTCCAGCTCCATGGGTAAGAATCACTCCATATGTTGATTTTTCCTCTGGGAGAGAAAAGATAGCATCTAGGTATTTGTTTCCAAAAGGTATTTTCACTTTCACCTAAAAATGAAACAAACAAGCAAATAATAAAAAAACCCAGTTCCCATTATGATGAAGAAAAATCTGACAATTAAGAAAGAAACTAAAATTGTAAAGTCCCCCTTTACTACTTCTTTTTAAGATATTAAGATACTAAATGTGTAATTCTACCTCTGGCTTACAGATATTCCATCCAATGGACAAGTCACTTTGTCACACCACACATTATTTTCTATTGTGCTCCAGTTGTTTCATTGATCTATTTTATTCCATATTTATTTATAAATACTATATTTGTTTCATTATCCTATTCCATTTATTTTTCTACTTTATCAAAAAATGAAGCACCCCTTGCTTCAAAAGATGCTTCAAGGTATCAAATACAATGCGTCTTACCTTCTCTAAGCCCAGTTATTCAAGAGCTAACTGCCATATTTGACTTGAATATTAAGTCTTCCAGAGTAAGAAAAATAACCTTCCAAAAGATTTAAAAATAAGAGATATGAACTCTTTTATAATTATAGTTTCTTCTAATGGAAAAGGTATTTTTATCTCCCATCACTCACAGATATTACAAAAAGAATTAAGGAAGCCCCTAAACATTTGTTATAACCAAATTACTTTGCTTCTATAGACCTATATGGAATATTAAGAGTACTCCATGCTGCCAGCAACTCTTTAATTCCGTAGCTGTAGTTTCCATGTAGAAGTTGATCGCATAGAGAAAAAGGCAAAACAGAGTGTTATGAAAAAATGGATTTGGATACACTAGTTTTAGGTATTACACACAACTACAACAAAAAACCCAAACCAAACACCACAGGAACTGCTTTTTCCATTGTGTTCAATACTAACTGATGGCAGATACCACAAAATACGTATTTAATGTATAACTGATACTCTAAGGTAAGAGAGGCACTCTCCTGACTAGCAGCCAAACCCACATAAATATAACACGAAGACACAGCCCAGCAAACATTTACAAATTAGACAGCAGTACACACTCAATGGTGCAGCAGCCTGTTGCCCAGTCAAAGTCTGAACTTCCCCAAGGACAGGAAAGACACAGCACAGGTTCAGATAAAGCAGCTATCAAGCGGCCAGAGGGCCTCTAGTCGTTACGGACATCTGGAGGAGATGAATGAAATGCAAGCCCAGCTCACGCTGAGCTGAATGAATGGGCACTGGACAATACATGTGCCTCATTCACACTACAGCTTCTGAAAGCAAAAAGGAAAGCACCCTGAAACACAATTTCATGCCACTGCTGTCTGCCAAAGGCTTTCCTTGGCAGTGGTCCTATAGAGGCACTGCACAGGGAAGGAGGTTGTCAGTGGCCTCACGGAGTTGCTACCTTTGCAATCTCTGCCCAGCTAAAATGAGTGGAGGATGCCAGGCTGAGGATGGCAGTCAGGCATGCGGGACAGCCATTCCCAGCTGGGCGCTGTAAGGGGCCCCTTACAGGGGATCGGCAGTGCCACAGGCGGCAAGCTTTTCCCCATTCAGTCGCAGAAGAGGCGTATGGACCCCGAAGGCGGTTGTTCGGCCGCCATCCGCATCTGCTGGACCAGAACAAGGCCTCCGGTCCACCCAGGCAAGCGCCGGTGCCAGTGACCCCGCGGGGCGCCTGGGCCCGCAAGGGGGCGGGACTCCCCCCGGTCTTGGGGCATCACGAGCCCCTCTCCAGGCTACGACAGAGGACAGCCACCCTTAAACGTCGGCCTCCCCCACGGGCGGCCGAAATTACTACTTCGGTCACACCGAGAACGAGCGCAGCCATACCTCCGCCTGCCCACTCATGCTGCTGCCTGCCCTGTGACGCCACACGAGAGACAACAACCCCAACCCATCACCGCCCCTTCGCTCAGTGAGGGCTTCTCCGTAGGTTGTGCGATTGGTTCTTAGACGTGTTTGGCCCCGCCTCAGGGGGCGGGGCTGGGCACAGGCTTGCGCGGGAGCTCTGAGGGGAGGTAACGGTGGGGTCCGGCGGCGCTCGGTGGCTGCTGCGCAGCGGGCCGAGATAGGAGGGGTCGCTGCCGGCCTGGCCTGGGGCGGAGGGCATTTTGAATGGAGATTGGATCGAGCATGTGGGGAGGTATTGACAGTGGTGCTTGGCAAGAAGCCTCACTAGAACAGGCCTCGAGAGAAACCGGTGCGTTTGGGCCGGTTATGATATCTATAATCATAGAATCATAAGGGTTGGAAAAGACTTCTTGAGATCATCAAGTTCGATACTCGTGTAGGATATCTACAGTGCCTGAATTACTACCTTCTCTCCACTGGTGTGGTTAAGTCACACGTGGGTTTCAGGCACCAGTAACTATATTTTAAAAACCTGTTGGCATACCATGAAGCAGAATCACAAAATCGTAGATTGCTGGGGTTGGAAGATGCAGAGATCCTTCAGTCCAACGCCCCTGCAAAGCAGGACCACTTAGGGCAGTCACACAGAAACGCATCCATGTGGGTTTTGAAGATCTCTAGAAAAGGTGACTTAACAGCCTCTCTGGGCAGCCTGTTGCAGTGCTCTGTCACCCTCACAGTTAGAAAGTTGGTTCTTTTCTCATTTTGAGATGGAATTTCGTATGACTGAGTTTATGTCCATTGCCCCTCATCCTATCACTGGGTATCACTGAAAAGAGACTGGCTGCATCCTCCTGACAGGCACCCTTCAGATACTTGTAGACATTGATGAGGTTCCCTCTCAGCTTTCTCCAGGCTGCAAAGCAGGAGTGCAAATTGCCAGCCCAGGTATTTTGCATTATTGTACAATTTAAGTGTTAAGAGCAGAAGTGGACCAGTTCTGCTAAAGTCCAGTTATCGAGGTGAAAAACATAGGAAGCCTTACCTGTCTAAACAGAGTTTAAAAAACCTTTGTGTTAATTTACTAGTTTTTCATTATTTTCACAGTATCACAGTATCTCCAAGGTTGGAAGAGACCTCGAAGATCATCAAGTCCAACCCATTACCACAGACCTCAAGACTAGACCATGGCACCAAGTGCCACGTCCAAACCCACCTTGAACACCTCCAGGGACAGTGACTCCTCCACCTCCCTGGGCAGCCCATTCCAGTAGTGAATGACTCTCTCAGCGAAGAACTTTCTCCTCACCGCAAGCCTAAACTTCCCCTGGCGCAGCTTGAGACTTTATTTCCTATACTTAAAGGATGCTTCTTTCCTGGTCTGATTTTTTTAATTCTTTCTCTCTCTGTTTTGTTTTTTTTTTTTAATAACTTTTTCCTTCCTCTTCAGTACACCTACTGTATTTCTCCTTTTTTATTCACACGCTGTTTTCAGAGCAGTCCTTGAGGAACATGTATCTCTTTAAATCTATCCGTGTGTAACCCATTTGTACTGGAAATCTATTTTCTTTCATTTTCCACATACGGTAAGCTTCTACCAGTTTACTTCCTGCTTTATCTGTTATTTTTTTTAGCCTCATTCTCTTTTCAGTGCTTAAAACTGTTGTCTGCATAAGCACAGCGTTCAAGGTAGGCTGGATAATATCCAGTAGAATGCAAAGCAATGCAAGTAAAGTTGTGAATCACAGAATCATGTAACAATTTGGGTTGAAAAGGACCTTAAAGGTCATCTGATTCCAACACCAACCATCCACTAGATCACGCTGCTCAGAGCCACATCCAACCTGACCTTGAATACTTCCAGGGAGGGGGCATCCACAACCTCCCTGGGCAACCTGTTCCAGCTCCTCACCACCCTCACAGTAAAGAATTTCTTTCTGATATCTAATTCTAAATATATGTCTGCCCTCTTTAAAACACTTACCCCTCATCCTGTCATTACATTCCCTGATAAAGAGTCCCTCCTTGTCTTTCCTGTTAACCCCCTTTAGGTACTGAAAGACTGCTGTAAGATCTCTTTGGAGCCTTCTGTTCTCTGGGCTGAACAATCCTGACTCAGCCTATCCTGAAGGTGCTCCAGCCTCCTTTGTGGGGGGTCCCTTCAGAGATGAACATGGTACTCTAGCTGGAGCAGATTAGAAGTGAAAAATAGCTTCCCCTGACCTGCTCATCACACTTCTGCTGGTCACAATTCTTCTGGTGAAGCCCAGGATGTCATTTGCTTTCTGGGGTGTGAGCACACATTGCTAGTTCATATTCAGTTTTTAAATCCACCAAAATCCCCAAGTTCTCTGCAGGGCTGCTATTAATCCAGTCATTGCCCAGCCTGTATTTGTGCTTGGAATTGCCCCAACCTAGGTGCAGATTTGCACGTGGCCTTGTTGAACTTCTTGAGGTTTGCATGGGCTCACCTCTTAAGCCCATCAAAGTCTCTTCCCTCACCTGTGCGGGTGCGTCACCTGTGCATCAGCTTCATCACACAGCTTGACACTGTTCAGTGTGCCTCCAGAAGGGGAGACTGTCATTCTTTAATCCTCTGGCCCATGGGAATGGGATCAGACCAGTCTTGTTTGCTACATTTTTCCTGCAATAAGAAATAAGAACACTATACAGTATTATTATACTGTAAGATAAGAATACTGTACAGTGGCTCAAATATTGCTAATATATCAAAGGATAAGAAATTTGGATATAAATTTAAATATGTATTATATTTTAACTCATGGGTATATTTTTTTTATACGGTATAAATTCTGGTTTTATGAATTTCTGCATATGTAATTAAATCTCTTTATTTGATATGAGGGAAATGGGGTTTTGATTTTTGCAGCCAAAGGCAACTCTCATATATGGCTACTTTAAATTAGGTTTCTGTGGTTTTAGCAGGAATTTAGGTAGAATCTAATAAATTTTCAAATATGCTGAGCAACTTTTCTGGAATTCAGAAGTCTTCACTGCCAGGAGTGACTGAAAATCATAATGCTTTTCTTTACTTAAATGTTAACTGAGTCTAATTTTAAGCACCCACCTTTGAAAATACTGATTATAGATATTTTCTGGACTTCTGAAGTAGTGTTTTAAATTAAGCATTTAAGAAAACATGGTTTCTTAGGTGCATGGAAGACTTTTATAACTTTAACCTTGCGTCCCTCCTGCAAATATAGGTTTATTTTTAAAACAACGTATGGTGCATAATAGTCTAAATTTGTCATCAAATATGAGAATGATGAGAGGTATGTGATTTGACGTGCCTCAGTGAGAATATATGTTGTGTGTTATAATAACCTATGCACTGCTGTAAGCACCTCTGACAGAGTTGATATGCCAAAGACAGCTGAGTTTGAAGAAACAGTGGCTGCATATCAAAGAATGACATTATCCTCAGTCTAAACTTGGGACCTGTTAACTTTTGGTAGCCCATCAGACAATCCCTATTCTTTCCCTTGGATTATGAATACATACCCCAGAGACTTAGATTTATATGCAACAGGAATTACAGAGATGAGCTTTCCCACTAATCTTGTGTTGGAATGTATTTGCTTAGGGAAAAAAAAAAAAAAAAAAAAAAAAAGAAGAAGTAAAAATAATTTTTAAAGCACAATTTTATTTTTTAAAAATCCTGTATTTCGGTGCGAAGTATTTAAAAGCTGTGGGCCTGGGCATCAGAAACATAATTATTGTTCTTTTCTTAAACTTTTAAACAAAGGACCATCAGAATTTTTGAATTGTTTTGTCTTAGGATGGAGACATACATGTTTGTTTTAAGAATTCTACTCTTGCTCTATATTAGAAACTTTTGACCAAGACCCTTAATTTTTATTTTTCCTAAGGTTGTGGATACACAGCAGCACATGCACATGTTCTGTGTACTGATATCAAAAACACCTTTACTAATTTTCTGAAAGTGGTCAGCAAGCTAATATTGTATTAGCTACTATAGAAAGCCATCTTCAGGAAGATGGAGAAGTGTATTATGTGCCATGAAATCTCACTTTGGGTGAGAATATGCAGAAAATTTGAATTCAGCCCATGACACTGAGTTAAAAGGTAGTGATATCCATAATGCTGACTAATTTTTAACTATTATAGCATACTTTTTGAAAGTATGAAAAGATTTTGAGGTCTAAAATATGCAAAGAAATACAGAATTTTAGTGTGATGTGTGTAAATCCCCATGTCACTATGATGAGCTGGAGAACTCAGCCATTTGCACTGGATGGCTTTGTCCAGGAAGGGTGAAGGTGCTCACCTTCCTCATACCACCTGCAGATATGGATGTTGCCCAGCAACAAGGCCAGAAATCATCTTGGCTGTTACTTCCCTTGAGACCTTAGGCTAGTCAGAAGGTGGCCAAACTAAATTGAAACCTTTTCTATTATTAATAATTCCATAATTCAGTCTCATAAAATGTATCCATTAGGTGATTTGTTCATCTGACATAGATAGCAATATCATTAACATTCTAGTTTTTCCTTTGTTCTCAACTTTCTCTTTTTGTCCATCTGTCATTAGTTAGCCTGTTGAGATTGTAGCAGCAGCATATCAACTGTCTTGTATTTGTAAGATACTGATTTTTATGAAACTAGGACATAAAGAGGACTGGTGTCTTTTGTAGCATTATACAATGCATAAAAACTTTCTCTCCCTTTCAAACTGTACAAGTCTCTTTGGGAACACTTCTGGCTTTGTAATTGTGGAGCTAAATGGAAGATTCTTACTTTAATTAAGGAAGGTGTCATCATGATGTGTGCTTCTGGATAGCAGCTTTTGGATGCTATACATGTCTCGGTGTCTTTGTTAAGGATTTTCTATTCCCTCATTGTTCTTGATAAATGCAACCGCTTTGTGTTCCAGGGGCAGCTGGCACAATTTATTTGGGTGCTTAGACTGCACAGGGGACTGCTATCAGGAGGTCACTCTGACTGTTGTCTCTCTTTGGCTGACAGTGTACAGACCTGGTCAGCAGCCAGTGGAACAAACCTTTCTGCTTCCACTGCTGCAAAGTAAGAATTAATAGTTTTGGCAGGTTCATACAATCTTTGAATGCTGAATTCAATTCCTTGTATACTTTTGCTCTGAAGTTTCACTCTGTTTCTATCCATTGCTTCTTCAAAAGATTAGTGTGGTTAGGTATGGTAAAGAATGTCATTGCTGCTGCCAGGATTACCTTTATTGTGAACATTGTGTTAAGATATGAGCCTCTTTAATATTTAATTCTCAGTCCAAAAACTGATAACCTCTGCAGTCATGTCATTAGTCATCCCAGCGAATTACTTATCTGGAGATTATTGCTATTTATAATTATAAACACTATGTTACAGCCCCTAAGTATAGGAGCTCAGTACATTTTGAATCTTGTTGCAAGCTGTTAGACCATTTTGATTTCCCTTCATAAACTGATTAATTCTAAGATGGAGAAAATGACATTGCACTTTTCTTTACCTTTAGTTTGCACAGATTCATACAAGTTAGAAAACAAAGTCTTTTGTTTATCCATAGGTAGTCAGAGCCTGGGCAACTGCAGAGTAACCCTGAGGCTCTGCAAATGTCTGCTGTACTTTCCTCAATTATCATTCCTCCAGGTCCTTTCTGTCATTTATGTCAATGTTTGCATTCCAACCCTGTTCCCCTAAAATTCCAGCAGTCCATCACAGCTTCTCATTGCTTGTATAAGAAGTACATTATCTACTCTGTAATCCAAGATATTTCTAAATATCCAGAAAGGAGCACATGGAACTCTCTTTTATTCTCCTGCTACTTCTACTCCTGTACACAAAATCTGCTACACTGAGGTAGGAGGGAAAATCATTTGGTTTGAGAAAACTTAGTAAATCCACTCTGGATTGAAGTAGGTTTCGGTGTACACAAAGAGTATGTATTTGCTTTAATAGTGCCTAGGAACTGGAGTAAAACTGAAAGGCCTAATCATAGAATCATAGACTGGTAAGGTTGGAAGGGACCTCAAGGATCATCTAGTTCCAACCCCCTGCCATAGGCAGGGACACCTCCCACTACTGCAGGTGACTCAAGGTCTCGTCTAACCTGGCCTTGAACACCTCCAAGGAGGGAGCAGCCACAACGTCCCTGGGCAACCTGTTGCAGTGTCTCACCACTCTCACTGGAAAGAACTTCCTCCTAACATCCAGTCTAAATCTCCCCTCTGACATTTTAAACCCATTGCCCCTTGTCCTGTCATTGCAAGACCTTGTAAATAGTCCCTCCCCAGCCTTCCTGTAGGCCCCCTTCAGATACTGGAAGGCTACTATAAGGTCTCCTTGAAGCCTTCTCTTCTCCAGGCTGAAGAGCCCCAATTATTGTCTTCTCCTTATTCTCCTCTTGTAACTTACACTTTGTCGTGAATTTACATATCTAACAATCTTGTTTGCTGCTAGCTGTATACTTTGAATATTGATGTCCATATTCACACACATGCACACTAAAAGTGTTAGCAAACAAGGAAACAAGCCTATAAATGTCTGAAAATAGACAGATGTGACTACGGATGGTCCTAGGAAGAATTTTTAAAAGTACTGATACTGCTCAGGGCCATTTTCTAGCTCACAGCATACCCAAAGGGCACTTTAGACATCACCTAACTGCACTTGATGAGTCTTAGGTGGGAGAATGCTTGCCAGCTGGTTTAGATATTTCTGGTGTCACATAAAGCTACAGTCATCACTCAGCAAACTAGTGAATTCATCTCAGTGCATGTGCTCTGTGCATCAGTGCTTTCAGGAGCTAGCATCTTGCTGCACTTCATAATCCAAGCAAATGGGCATTCTTGAAGTCTTCTGTTTAGTGCCATATCTAAACCAAATCTGAGCATACTCACATACATATTTAGTGCCATATCTAAACCAAATCTGAGCATACTCACATACATTTATCTTGGAGTCAAGTATCTTTGATGCAATTGTTCTATTTACAAGACTTGTTTTTAGAATCATAGAATGGTAAGGTTGGAAGGAGGCCTCAAGGATCATCTAGTTCCAACCCCCTGCCATAGGCAGGGACACCTCCCACTAGCACAGGTTACTCAAGGCCTCATCCAACCTGGCCTTGAACACCTCCAGGGAGGGAGCATCCTTCTGAGCATAGGAAAAATCAGCTGTAGAGACATAGTGTTCCTGGCCCCATCACTGGCTGAAAAGTCTTTCCCTAGGTCTTTCCCCTGGGTCCTTGTATCCACACTGTTCCATCTGAGCAGAAGCTCAATACTTTCTGTATACTTTATTTTTTTCCATTTCAGGTGTCCTATATTCACCCTCCCTCCACAGTATCTCTCCCAAGGAAAGGCCAGCCAGAAAAAAATGTTGTTCAGGAGCTTGCAATCCTGATCAGATGTACTGTCAACTCAGTTCTTAGAAGTGTGCTTCACACCTTCTACAGCTACCTGAAAAGTGATGGTGAAGTATGGTGGCAGTGATAGCTACTTCACCCATTTGTACTCTGCAGTCTTGGTGGTAAAATTTATGAAAGATATACACAGAAACTTGAAAAATGGTGATTAAACTAAGAACACCCTTTGAAAGACCAGCTCCGGCCATATTGTTTCTTTCTTGTGCTGGGGTCAGTCAGCTGGAACTTGACCAAAATTAGTTGATCAAAGCCATTATAAAGTGGTATGGAATGGCTCTTTGCAGCAATTGCAAAGACTTGGATAGGCTGGAAGAGAGTACTTGGGAATAGTGCAGGCAATAATATCCACATTGTACATGCAACTCATTTAAAATCCCTATTTTAAATAAAGCTGAGCCTCTTAAGAGCTTGTCTTGTGTATCACTAAATATGTCCTGAGCTATTACTTCTCTTAGCTTCTTGCTGTGTGAAGTTAAGACTGAAGTTATGGGTTGCATGTCACAAAATCTGCCGTCCTTACACAAGGACTCCTTTATTGCCAAGTGGAAAATCTTACATGAGATGCTGCAAGGACAACCAATTGTTGCAGTCCACATGACATATTTTAGCCCCAGACGTGCCTGGCACTTATCTTCCTCAACACTTGTAAATCAATAGGTTGTATGACATGAATAAGTTTAGAAGAAAGATGAAGCACAAGACTTCGTCCACGGTGAGTACTTCAAAGATCCTGTAGCATTACACAACTTTTATTTATGTGTGACTGGTCGTCTCAGTTTTAGCCTTTGAACTTTAGGACATACAGCCTTGCCTGGATCACCTGGTTACTTCAATGAGCAAAGATGAATCATTTACTTTGGAGACTGGATCTAAGATCACAGGTCTCTCACGTGTCTGTTCTGCAATTAATTCCATTAGCTGAAAAATGACCACACAAAAAAAAACCTCGTTGCACTTTACCCTTCTGAGAAAACACTAAGGATAGTAACATTACACTTAAAAGTTGGAGGACTCATTTCTGTAAGGAATTTGTAGGTCTTTGCCAATGGCAACAAATCAGGCTGAAGATATCTGAGTAATGACATCAGGCACACCGTCCCTGGAGTCAAGAGGCAAGTTGGTAATAAAGTCAGAAGGAGGCAGGCTTGACAAACTGCATCATGCCAATACCAGCTTCTGCTGGTGCACATAGTGAGGTTTTGGGCTTGCACTTTATAGTGTGATGAACAAGGGCAGAGCTAATGAAAGGGGTGCTGAAAAGGGGACCTAGGGAAAAATCATCTGCAGGACTGAATTTATGGTGCTATTTGTTTTGTGGTTTAATTGCTGCTTTCGGTCCTTCCAATTCTCTGGTTTGCCTTTTGGTATTGGTTTTATGGGTTGTTGGTTTGGTTTATTTTTTCCAAAGGAGGTTCTAGGCAGAGAGTTTAGAATTTTGCCCCTTAAGAAAATGAATCATTTCCACATTAGGGGAAATATATCAGCCTTCAGTTTGGATCAAGATCATATTTAACCCATTGTTGTGCTGTGGCCAAATCAGTCTTAGGACCCAGTGGTGGCAAGCTGTGTTTAAAACCATGTAATTCTCTTGGATGCTCTATTCACTTTGAGCTCTTGACCTTGTCCAAATGCTGAGGTGAGATTACAGGCCCTTATATGGTCTATACCCTATCTGAACCAAAAGTCAGGTATGAATTTGTATCAGGAAAGAAAGAAGTCCAATCTGTTGATCGGTGAGATCGCTCAGTTGGTCAGTGAAAGATTTGGAAGAAACAAATGTGTCTGCATAAATGTGGCATCGACAAATTAATCTATTAAAATTCTTAAAATGTTTCTTTCCATATATATTAGTGGGATCCCATGGAATCCAGTCCTGTCCCTGCCAGTGCAGTGTTGTGTGACAGTCACTGTGGTAGCTGTCAGGAACTTTTAAGACCACATTATGGCAGCAGTCCTTGTGTTTGCAGTAATATAGCCCCAAATAGGGGAAGAGGCTGTGACAGTATGGAGCCATGACATAATCTGTTTAGTCCCTTGAGCTTTTTCACTCCCTGTAAGATTATACTTACACTAAAGAACAGCATAAACATCAGATGTTTGTCCTTTGCTCCTCTGCCTAGTGGAGCTGTGCAACCAACTAGGTATCTTCTGAAACAGATTGCCTGTTTTCTCCCTGCACACACAGTGCAGGTCAGTGCATATTTATTTTAATGGCTTTCCTGTATCATACTGGATACTGTTTCATAATGTTTAATGCTGAACTGCACTTACAGTTTCATTTTGTCTTTATTTGGCTCTCAAGAACATTTCTCCTTTCTTTTGGCAGGGGAGGCAAATTTTTTGCAGACTGGCACAGTTCATGGGCAGCCCAAATAGCCTGGCCTGAGCAGGTTGTACTGACTTGTGACCAGGCAGGGGTTTCGGGTAACTAGAGGTGAATCTACCAAGAAGAAACTGGAGGATGTGACATGCCATTTTTGGGCATTGTCTTTCCTAGACTGACCTATTTCTGTCCATCTCCCTGTCCTCTTTCTTATTTGGTTTGATGGAGAATTTAGTAAAGAAGAATTTGTTTTCTGCAACTCTGACATTCTTTGACTCTTAAAGACCCACCTCTACATTTTGGGGTAACAGAGTGGTCAGAAATGACACACTGTCATCTCTCAAATATATTGAAACATTGTTTGTTACCAAAGTGGTGAAACTGCTAGTCAAATGCCCTGCAGTCAAGTGTCTCTTCTGCCAGCCCATTCTAATGGATACACTCATAAGTGTGTGAAACCAAGTGTTGACTTGCAGACCTTCCTGAAAGGTCTCATCACCAGCCCACTGGCCAAACACCCAGAGACTCTGGGGAACCTGAAATGGACACTTCACAGTTCATCCAGTACTGACATAAATTTCATTACCTTTCCAAGGACACTCTCCTTGAATTTCCTTCTTTCCTTTTTGGTGTTCTTCTCAAGGAGCCTTAAATTCTTCAGTGGCAGTTGCTTTATTTTTTAATATTGACTTGAGGAAGGTTCAGTTGTGTGTTGTTTGTGCTAACAGTTTCTCATACTATATACAGGCAGCTTGGCCTATACTGTATCTGCACATACCACAAGATGTTTGTTCAGCAGTAGGAGCACTGAAGCCACTGAAGTGGTAGCTGTGTGCTTGAAGCTAATACATTCTGCAAGTTGGGTGTTCATCTGTATGGATGGCCTGTTGCTGGCTTTATGCACTGAAGTGCACGGTCCTCCTGGAGCCTAGTGAGTTCCTGGTTTAGCCAGGACTGCAGGAGTATAGTAAGCATAGACTTCCCCCTTCTGTATCTCAGAGATGGTGAGAAACTCCTAAGAAAAGCAAGGGAAGAAGATGACAGAAATATTAATTTAAAAGTTGTTTTCTTTACCAGTTGTCATGGTTCAGGCCCAGCTGGCAGCTGAGCCCCACACAGATGCTCACACAACTGCCTCACCATCCCCACCACCTGGTGGGATGGGAAGTGGAATCAGGAAGAAGAAAGGCAAAGCCTTGTGGGTTGAGATAAGGAGAGTTTAATAGAACAGCACAAAGTGGTGACCTGGCTCAGTCACCTGCTCAAAGCACTGGCCCTTGCCCTGACAGCCCTTCCCTTATATAGTGGGCACGGCGTCAGCATGGTATTAGATACCCATTGACTAGTTCAGCTGGCCACCTTGGCTGTGGCACCTCCTAGCTTCTTGTGAAGGGAAAAAACAAAACAAAACAAAACAAAAATCCACAAACAAACAAAAAACCCAAAGGAAAAACAAACAAAAAACCCCAACCAAACAAAAAACAAACCCAAGCCAACCAAAACAGTTAATCCTATCATAACCAGTTTACTTTTCCCAGTCCCAAAGCAGCTGTGAAAATGAGAGCACATCTGTGGAAGACACATGTGTATTTACTAGACTATTTATGTGGCAGCAGGTCTTTTAGCTAACCTGCAGACAACTGTTAAAAGGATTTTACAACCCACAAGGACTAGTTAGAGGTTCTTGAGCCTCAAGGGACCTCAGGCATCACTGCTAATGCCTTCTGTTCTGTGCAGTGTGGATACAGATGGAGACTTACAATATGGGCACACCACACAAAAGTGGTGGGCTTTGTTCACTGTCTTGAATATTCACACTTCATTTGCAGTGCTGATGTCATGCTTATTTCAGACAATAAAATAGAGCAGAAATTAAAACCAGCTCTTCTCTTATGCCATTTAAAATTTAGCCAGAAACTTAATGGAATGCATTTTCAAATACAAGCACACAGAAATAGCCACAAAAACATGCAAATCTGCTTATACACATGTAAAACATCACTTTTTGTTTGCCACTTATACCAGAGTTGCTTTCAAGTTCATGAGTATTAGTCCATCAGGATAAAATAAGCTTCCCTCTGGAAGGTCTAGCACAAACTCAGCATTTAAGCCTCATTAAAGCCCTATTTTGAGAGCTTAAATAGTATTAAATGTTGCCTCATGCCACATTTCTGCAAGGGGAGCAACAGAGTTTGTTCACTGTGAAGTAATGCTTGTGTTAATAGTTAGAGGTAGGATGACTGGGTATCCATGCCTGGAAAACCTGTGATCTTGCTGATTTTGGTGCCCTCTCTGGCATCTTGTGAAAAATCTCACATGATAGCTTTGAGGGCAGCTGGATCCCTGGCTGGTCAGCTGCTCCCTTCAGAAAAGCCTTCTCTAGATATTCACTGGATGGCAGAAATCCCCATCAAAACACCCATGAGAAGGGAAAGAGCAGTGGTGCTGTGTCAAGAGCTTGGGGTATGTCTGTAGTGCCCTCATTTCAGATAAGTACATCAAAACAGCATTACGTCAGTAACATTGAACCCATAAAACATTGCGGCATGGACCTCAGCTCAAGATGTTTTCTCCATTTGTGTAGTAGGGTATGAAGCCTAGGCTGAGCCCCATGCTGCTGCAGGAAGCTAGACACCAGTGCTTAGGGTAATGAGCTTGAAGCCACATCCAGGGAGCACACTTAGGTAATGCATATCTCCCTGATATCCTGGAGTGTTTTTGTCAATCTGTCAGCAATATATAAGTTTTTGTGCAAGGAGCACCATGATTCCAAAAGGCATCTGATGTGCAGCTTGGGCAAAATGTGTGGCTAATGTCGTGGAGGTGAGAGCAGCACCTCCTTGCCCGGGATGCCAATGGCTGGTTTTGGTTTTGTTTCACTCACTGGAGAAGGATGCTCTGTCTGCACCCTAATGGGGATCAGGAGCTGTAAGCAGGGCTGAACTCCTGTTGCTGAAACAAGCCTTTGGAGGTTCATCTTCCCATCTTCAGAAGTCATGAGAATGTGGTTCAGCTCCTGCAATGAGACAAAATATCCCATTGAAATGTGGACATGTGAGGTTATACTCCCTTTAACTTTGCTCCTTCCTCTGTCAAGGTCTGCCCATCCCTCCTCCCACTTTCTCCTGTATTCTTTCAGTGAGTTGCTTTACAAGTCTTGCTGCGTTCCTCCTGAGGTGAGGGAAGGAATCACAGCTTGCTGAGGCAGGGATACCCCAAAGCTGTTTGAGAGAATGAAGAGGGCAGCTATGCCTCCGGGTACACATGGCACGTTTTCTTTCATTGCTGCTTATTGTGGAAGGTTGGGAAATTAACTGTCCCCAAGGTATTTTTGATCATGAAGGCCTTCTTGCTCAATAGTAACCTAATCCTTACAGAGGCAGGGAGATTTTAAATACTAATGTGTAGAGGGTAATGTCTGATGCCATTTTTCACATCAGCCTTTTTAACTCACATAACAGATTGACATGGGCTCAAAAAACTGCGAGCAAAAAACCCATGCCAGTGGACATGTAAAATGAGCAGAAGTGGAGAAAGGTAAATTATGTTTCTGAAAATTAGGAAGTTCTCAGGTATTGATCAAAATAACTTTAGTCTTTGATAGTGTAGATTCTAATTTGCCCACTCTCATATATTACCAAAATATTTCTGTGTACAGAGGCCCTTGTTCTCTACATTAAAAGAAGCCCTCATTTTCAATTTAATGGAAACATATATTGGTGAATTTATTTATTTCATAACTAACCAAAATGCCTCTCTCCCAGGAACAAAAATCTCCCAGCTTATGGAAAAGCAGCATCACGTTTTCCCTTGGTTACAGAGCTCATTTCTTCCTGTAACTGATGTTAACACCTCTGACACTATGACAGACATCAGAGACAACGCTCTGGCACCATCCCGGTGGATTGGTAGTTGAGGCAACAGCAGGGCTCCAATGTATGCATCTGACTTCAGGTTTCAGTTTCCCAGGACAGGACTATGCCAGGGTATTTCCTCTTTCCTCAGAGGTGTGGGGAGCAGAATCAGTAACAGCGCTGGCCTGATAGTTCCTGCCATGTCAGGTGTCCAGCTTCAGAATATTTCTCTGAGATCCAGCTGCAGAGTTCAAAATACAGATAAGTTTGGGGATGCCTGAAGTGAGACACATTCACTCAGGTTCAAAATGCTAACTGCACATTTTTAAACAGATACATATCAAAGGTGTTGTGAGGGCTTTTTAAAAAGAAGCATGTGTGTGTGTGTAGAGTTTGTGTGCACACATATGGGTGCACGTGTTTCAGCTGAAAATTTCTCTTAGGTATATATATGGTCAGGAGCATTGAATGGGATAATAGGGCTATTCCAGGAAGGGTTATACATCTTAAGTGTAATGAAGTAAGAGAACAGATTATTCCTAACACTTTGAGGATACTTCTATACCACAAAGTCAAAAGATTTTAGGAAAAAGTTGCTGAGGGAAGCTAGGAAGCTCCAGAGTGCAATAATTACTCGTGGAGAGTTGTACCCTCTGATACAAATAAACACTCCCAGGCTCTTTAAAAATAAGTAATCTTTAATATGGAGACCATTAAGTTCACCTGCAGCTTACTAAATGGCTGATTTCCAAGCCACATTTAACCAAAGAAGGGATTGCTTACAGCTGCATCACATCCACACCAGATCCAAGGGAGTTATACTGCTGAAGGCCATGGTTGCACATCCATTATTTGAGCATGCTGTGAGTTACTTGATACTTAGAGCTGCACATACCCAAGTGATAGGCCACATGTGTGCCACTGTGAGCTTTCATGCAATCACACAGAGGTAATAGCTGAAGATCACGTAATCCAATCATGTAATCCACTCTGCTTCTGTTGAGTTAGAATTTTGGGTGCTGGCTTAGTGAAATAAAGTCATTGAATTAGGAGGCCTAGTTTGTGGAGTGAACAAAGTTATTCGGACAGGACTCTGTTTCCATTCCAGCAGAAATATGTCCCATTGAGCTAGGCAACTTTAAATCAGAGACATTACAGCATCTGTAAATTGAAGCCTGTCATTCAAAGGATTCATCTTCTCCCTATTCTCCTTCCCTGTGTCTGAAGGAGAAGATAAAATCCTTGTCCAGAGGGGACATCTGCAGCGGTTTGAGTTGAAAGGACACAGCATGTCTGTCGTGGAGGGGTAATTAGGTACTGTGAGACGATATTATAAAAATATTAATATATAGTTTATTAATATTAAACAATCGGAACTCNAGCCAATCAAATGGCAGTTACCCAAGATTTTGCCATATTGGGTGAAGCTATAGGCTTGCTCTATCCTTTTTTGGGCAGATCACGGGCCCTGCACAAGGCAATCATGTGCCCCCTAGCAACCACAGGTGATGGACAGACCCCGGACCCCAGACTTAGTGGCGCCAGGTCCTTTGTCTCTTTTCCCGCGGTTGCTCTCTCCCCAAAACAGAAGGAGAGATAGCAGAAAAACATGTCTGCACAAGCTTGGACATGTACAAGCCCAAGAGGCCTGTTTAGGCCTACCACGACAATGTCTATGGAAATCTGGCTATACTGAGTGCCTTTACAGGCAAGCAGGCATGGTCCCCACCCCAGAAGACTCAACGCTGCTTCAGTCAGTAAGAGAAAATATCTGACAGTAGAAAGATGAAAGTAACACAGTTGTGTAAGTACCATGCAGCAGGCTTGGAAGGACCAGAGTCTCTGATGCCATGTTATGTTCTAAGTAGTGCACCTGAGGACTTTTTAGGTGTGTTTAAATTATATTTTGACTAATCTTGGTCATGGTTTTCCACCAGGGAACCACAGTTCCCTTTTGTAAGGAATCAATAGTCCTGGTACCTGGACTCCTAAGCCGCCTGAGAGAGAGATGCCTGGTTAAGGTAGTGTGACTGCTTCTCTCGATGGTACAGCAGCCCAGAAGAAAAGGGTAGTGTTAATCACTACCCATTTGAACTAGAAATCTCATAATAGCCACAACATCTAATTAAGCACCTGGTCAGAGGTGTAAGTGTAGGTCTTTAAAGCATGGAGAAGACAAGATTAGTAAAGCTTCTATTTCTGTGGAAGGAGTCTTTGCTCATGTAGAACAGTGTCAGTGGACCTTTCTTTTAGCCAAGAAGTAAAGAAAGTGTCTTGGAAACACAGCAGGGTAAGGAGGAGAAGGGGGGGGGGGGTGGGGTGTGGAAATAGGTGAGAGAGGAGACTTCTCCACATCTCTATTGCTGTCTATGTACAATGCAAATGTGCTGGATCTGGGTATCCCTGAATCTGGCTGGAGAAGAGACTACAGCACTCCTGCAGAGGACAAGCCCTCAAAACACAATCCTGTAGTGCAAGTACCCTATTGAGATGATTTAAACAAGTCAGGTGCAGAACTCTTGGCAGGGTGGGAGCACAGGACAGTGAAGGGAAACAAGAATGTCACTTCTCCTTCACTTCTGTTCCTGTTCCTACTGCTTCCTGCCACACAGTACCATTTTCTCCTTGCAATCACCTGGGTGCTGATTGGTCACTGTGGCACACGCAAAATTTCTCTGGCAGAAAATCCTCTTCCTGTTGAGCAAGAGTTACAAAGTTCAGTGGTTTCACAGCCACGGAGTACCAGGCCACCCTAAAGGCTGGGAGATGGCTGCAGGCACCGTGATAGGGAGCAAAACCTCTTGCCTGCAGTGATGGGGAGCTGCTGGCTGGTTCCATTGACAATGTCCACTTCTTGATGTGGACAGCTGAACAGATGGATGCTACACTGCCATATTCCCCAAATAATGACTTGCTGGTGCTCCCCACTTCTGGAGAACCTCCCAGGAACCAGCATGGGTCCCCATGCAGGCTGTGGAGAGTTGAGTAGGTCAGACCTAGGACTGAGTGATCAGCATTGTGATGCTTGACTCAGTAGGGTCTCATGGCTCATTTGAAACTAAACCTGACCTAATTAGGCCTTGAAGACAGCAGGTCTGGCTCTGGGCATGTATGAGAGGAGACCAGAACCGGGAACACTTTCCTCTGTGTTTGAGCAGCTCCTCACCTGGCATATGATGTGAGGTATGTGTTAGATGGTTTGACCCTCATCCTAGGTGTCCCTCTGCCCAACCCTGCCCTGTCTACCGAGGAGTGATGAAGGATTTCATGAATGCATTTTCCTGATTTATTTTGCCTTTGTTCCTTTGTGTTTGGCTCTCATCATTGCTCCTGTAGATTAATAACCAGAGCAGATTTTCCCTGCACATGTCAAGCATTGTTCAGGTTAACCCCACATGCTCAGCCAAGGTCAGCTCTGGTTGCAAGGGCAGAGCCTGCAGGGTCATAGCCTCATCTTTCATATTACCAACAGGGACAAAGCAAGACAAACCCTGGCCATTGCTTCTTTTCTGTTCTATCTTTCAGCAATGATGCAGACCCCAAATTACATTGGAGGGACATTTCTGAAGACAGGACACACCAATCATTTAAATATTTCTGATAAATTGATACAAATCAGTACTCACAATGGAAAAAGCAGACTCCACATGTGTATTTAGAGACTGTCCCAATGGAACATGCACAGAAGCTTCTTATTAAACAGTCATTAGCCCAATGTTACCATTAGTATTATATGTNATATTATTTCCCTCTTACATTTAAGAGTTCCTGAGTTTTCTTCCTCTGGATGAGTCAGGCTGTTGCTATCACACTGTTGTTATGGTTTCTAACTTGGCTTCTGCAATGAAATAAAAAACCAGTCCTCACTTTGCAAACATGTGGTCATGCTTCTTAAATGAAAGAGTGTGATGCTCAGAGTACCAAGGCTGTAACTCAAGTTGGTGATCAGAAACTGCCAAAGTAGTTTTTCTTTCAGGATATTGCCTTGCATTGGACCTGGAGATTGACTTACAGTCTGTTGGACCATGCAGGAGGGTATCTGTTACAGTTAGGAGGAGTGATTAGCCAACACTGGCAAGGCATTCCCCTAAATAATATGTCACTATTACTTAATGGTGAATTTAATCAAAAAGACAAATATTACACACAACAAGCTTAGCTGTATGCTTGGTTTTCCTCTGTTATTACATGTTAGTAGCAGATAAGAATTTTGATGTTTTGCAAGCTGTATTTTAAACCAAATAAATCCAAGATCCTTATTAACAGAGCTTTTGAGCATAGGAACAGATCATCTTTTCAGAGCAGCACAGACAGGTGTTGATTTAAAAGTGCAGAATAAACCTTTTGAACATTGTGGCTCAAGTAGTATGCAGAAATTGTTGCCATCAACTGAGGCTCTATTTGTTTTGTCAAACATTTTAAAATAAAAATTGAAAGTGGTATTTTTTAAGGGATTTTATGCTTTTTTTGGATACTCCCAGTTGACTCTGGTGGCTTTGGCTATTGCTACCCTAGCCCCAGATAGCAGCTGGCCGAAAGGAGCTATGCTGCAATGCTTGAGATAATCAAGCTGGTGTCATCTTTTGAAGATGCATTTTATCAGCAAGGACTAAGGCAAGGGCTAGCTGGTCCCAAACTCTCCCATCAGTAGTGCAGCAGAGAAAGCTCTCAGAAATTTATAGTCCAGCAACACACAAGCCAGTGATCTGGCTTTCCACGGAATAAGAGTGGCAGATACCACAGAGAATACTCTTACAAAAGTTGTCTTGCTGTTATGGGTGTACTGCAGCACACAAGGCCTGTTAGATGGTAGCATTTAGAAAAGAGTGCTTAGCAGTTTGGTGTTGAAGGGGAGGTTTGAAATGATGGAATGTCTTGAGTGTGCATGGGGGAGTTGACAAGAGGGAGTGGAGGCAGCCTTACCCTCATTAGCAACATCATAAACCATGGAAAGAGAATGTCCTTTCTCATGTTTCCTGCACAGATGCTGGAGATAATTCTGACTTGATAAAGCTTTGCTGGATATAGCTTCATTTGCAGGATCTCATTCGAGGTTTGAAGTGTGAGTACATGAGGTCTTCAGACTGATGCAGTTTGGAAAAAACAAAAAAAAAAAAACCCAACCAACAACCCAGACAACAGCCATACCAAAGCAAAGTTTCCTTCCATATAGTCCTGTGCCACCAAATGTGTCTGCACTGGTGGGTGACTCAGCAAATTCTTCTACAAGCAATTGCCACCCAGTTTTCTGAGACTTTTATGAAATTATGTTATATGAGGGTTAAACATAGATGGCAAGCACAGGTTCTAGTTAGTGATCACAATGAAAATTATATTTAACATACACATTTTTCTGTAGCACTTAAACCTTTCTAAGTTTACTTAGCTATCTTCCCAGAGAAGATTGGAAGAAAGAGAATGTTGACCTGTCGGGCAGATAATCTTTTTCAGTTTATTGATTGACAGGATATATTTCCTGTCCCATTTTACCTGTTATTTGTCCTAAGGGCTGACACAGACAGAAAAGAAGTCTAAATCAGAAGTGGCAGTTGCAAGCCTCACTTTGGCAGCTAAATCCAAATTGTATATCCTGCAAATTCCACTTGAGCTGCTGGTTTTCTCTTTTGAAATCTGCACTGTAGCTCTGTTTCTGTGGTAAAAATCTCCATCTCATCAGCTGCTGGCCGTAGTTACAATTAGTCAGATACATGTGCTGCAGTCCAAGTGGATTCCCCAAAAAGACACTTTCCCAACTATTTTACCTTGCAAAGGGAAGGCTGAAGTTTAAGCTTACCCCTTAGCCTCAGCCTTAGCACTGCTGACTGCCTGGTTGGATGCATATGATGGTATCCTTCTCTAGGTAGCATGGAATGCCCAAAGCTCTTTGTACAGTTGCAACAGGATGAGCTGTGAAAATCTGACTGAAAAACTACCATCAGCTTGTAAGCTGGACTGATGTTTTGGGGAGTAAGAGAAAGGTGGTACAGAGACACCAATAAGTTATCCAAATACAGATTAAAAGGGACTTTCATTGTCCCAAATGCTGTGATTTTATCAGCAAGATAGCTTTGTTTTGGGAGTCAGGTTTATATCTTCTCTTAACATTTAGTATGTTGGCTCCTGCTATTATCAGCAGAGATAGATCTGATGCAAAGGGAGCCTGCAGGGTGATTTGGCTGACCTACCAACACGGATAGTCTTCTGTTCACTTCACATTGGCTCCTCCTGCCATTTGATACTCCAGGGCAGATGAGACATTGGCACGGGGCTGGCAGACATGATGGAAGATGAAGGAAGCCCACGTTCTTTTTGGTGCAGCAATGGGATGCCAACTGGAATACTCTACACCACCTAAAATAGCATTGGACACCTGCTTTTAGGCAACTGAATCCTGGTTTTAGAGACAGTAATTATTTCTAGATTCATTGATTATACAGAATATATCTCTGTGGATTGGAGTGAACAAAACTCCTACACTGGTGCTTGAATTTAGGTATTCTCACTTAAAATGGAATCTCCTCCCTCAGCAGGATCAAGTGATGTATATATGAGTTTCTAGTACAATCTCAAGTACCCCACCTAGACTCCAGCTGCTGCTTCAGGTGGGTGGGTGGTCTCTCAGCATTGCCATGTATTCTCTTTTCAGTCCCACACATTTACTACGGACACACTGAGGTGTCTCAGAGGGCTTTGGGCATCTGTATTTAGGTCACTGCATCCTGCCCTTTGTGCCTTGAAGATGTCTGGCAGAATGTTTTCATTATGGTCAAGGGGCCCTCTGATGCCTCTGGGAAGGGGAGAGCTAAAGCCTGCACTGGTGCTATTCACAGGACATTTGTCCCATCTACTGGCTGTAGTGGCTTCACAGTAGCTCATAGGGGCATCACCATTCACCCTGTGCTTATTTTGCACTACATGCTGCCTTCTGGCTTGACAAGCGTATCGGAGGTTGTTGCTGAAATGTCCATATTTCATCCATCAATTCTCTAACCTGGTGACACTAGCAAAGCAATACAAGCTGCACTCTCACACACTAACAGTGCCCATCCTGAATGCCCCAGTACTGTCTTACTAATTAGAGCTCCACTGCTAGGATTTTGTATTTTCCCTGCAAACCCACTCTCTTCAAGAGAGACCTGTGATTTTTATTTCAACATTCAATTAATATAAATTTTTTTTTGTATCATCATCCACATTGCAGAGTGGCACCATGTGAGCTGAGACTGAATAATTCAAGCAACATTTATCACTGGAGTATACATGCATTGCTGGCCTTTTCAGGCAGAAACAGATTCTACTCTGGTTTTGTGCACAGTAGTAAAGGGGTATGGACAGCAGACAAAGAAATCTTGACTTTCACTGTACTGCAAATGTACTATTCACTAAAGAAATCAATGAGGATCCCCAGCAAAGGAGAATAGCATGGATGTCTCTCATACTTGAGTGTTTATGGAGTCTTCTCTGACTGTACAAAGAGATTGATTCACTTGGCAAATATACAGAGTTGTCTTTGCACATAAGTACTCTTAAGTACTCTTGTATGTGAGAATGTCTTCCCCTCACAAGACAGCAATTCACATAGTTCTGAGATCTTATTTCATCTCAATGAGCAGGTGTAAGGATAATAAACTCCCTTCCAATAAGCCCTTATCTCCACATTGCCATTTCATGCCATACAAAGAGTAATGGGGATAAAAGAAAATCTTGGTTCCAAGATGGTGGAGTTAAACCTCATTGGCAGTTGGTCACAAGTGGTGTTCCCCAGGGCTCAGTACTGGGCTAGGCTTGTTTAATATCTTAAGCAAGAATTTGGATCAGAGGATTCAGTGCTCCCTCAGTACGTTTGCAGGTGACACCCAGCTGGACAAGATTGTTGATCTGCTCAAAGGTAAGAAGGCTCTGCAGAGGGATCTGGACAGGCTGGATTGATGGGCTGAGGTTAATTGCATGAGGCTCTACAAGGCCAAGTACTGGGCCCTGCACTTGGGTCACAACCCCATGGAACGCTACAGGCCAGGGGCAGAGTGGCTGGAAAATTGCCTAGATGGACCTGGGGGTGCTGGTTGATAGCCAGCTGAATGTGGGCCAAGAGTGTGCTCAGGTGGCCAAGAAGGCAAACAGTATCCTGGCCTGTATCAGGAACAGTGTGGCCAGCAGGAGTAGGGAAGTGATCGTGCCCCTGTACTTAGCACTGGTGTCGCCACACCTCGAATACTTTGTTCACGTTTGGCCCCTCAGTACAAGAAAGACACTGAGTTGCTGGAGCATATCCACAGAAGAACAATGAAGCTGGTGAAGAGTCTGGAGGACAAGTGTTATGAGAAGAGGCTGAGAGAACTAGGATTGTTTAATCTGGAGGGAGGCTGAGACCTCATTCCTCTCTACACCTCCCTGACAGGAGTGTGTAGTGAGGTGGGTGTTGGCCTCTTCTCCCTAGTAACAAATGATATAAAGAAAGGAAATGCCCTGAAATTGTGCCAGGGAAGGTTTAGATTAGATATTAGGAAATAATTGTTTAGTGAAAGAGTGCTCAAGTGTTGAAATAGGCTTCCCAAGGAATTGGTGGAGTCACTAGCCCTGGGGGTGTGCAAGAAACATATGNCTTGAACACCTCCAGGGAGGGAGCAGCCACAACCTCCCTGGGCAACCTGTTCCAGTGCCTCACCACCCTCACTGCAAAGAACTTCCTCCTAACATCCAGTCTAAATCTTCCCTCTGCCAGTTTAAACCCATTGCCCCTTGTCCTGTCATTGCAAGACCTTGTAAATAGTCCCTCCCCAGCCTTCCTGTAGGCCCCCTTCAGATACTGGAAGGCTACTCTAAGGTCTCCTGGAAGCCTTCTCTTCTCCAGGCTGAAGAGCCCCAACTCTCTCAGCCTGTCCTCATAGCAGAGCTGCTGCAGCCCTCTGATCATCTTCATGGCCCTCCTCTGGACCCACTGCAACACTTCCATGTCCTTTCTGTGCTGGGGGCTCCAGAACTGCACATAGTGGACACTATGATCTTAAAGATGTTTTTCAACCAAAACAGTTTGATGATTCTATGATTCTGTTTCCAGCTCCAGACAAAATCAAGTGAGCAATATAGGAAAGCAAAGATGACACCCACACTCAGTTACAGGTTTTGGGTAAATCTGCTATTTGAGATGCCTGAACACCATCCCAGCTGTTTCAAGAATGGAAGCTCTGAATTAGCAGTTTGCATAAGGACAGGCAATAAGTGTCTAGAGCATTTTTGAAATTTGTGGGTGAATGATAAATTATTATTTTAGTGGGAAGGTAAGTTAGATTGAGGGGATAAATTCTGCTCCCCTCTTAGCCAGCTTTCACATCCAACTGTTTATAAGCCAAGGGATTCCCTGGCATAAAAATCCAGAAGCATCATTTAAAAAAAACCACCTAACTCAAATGGTTCTAGTGAAGATCAGAATGCTAAAGGCACAGAGACACCCTGCACATCTGCAGATGTTCTAGGGCAGATTGTCCTTTCTCGGTACTTGATTTAGTTGAACCAATTCAAAAGCTATTGCTGGTTGTGAACAAAAAAATGTAGCCACTGCCTTAGGCAAAATAAAAGTAAATCCTTCATTTGTTTTTTTCAGAAGCCTCTATAGCTATAGTGAGATTCTTGTAAAGGGCTCTCTCTCCCCTTCAAGATGTAGAAAGGAGATGAGGAACTGCTGCATTTATACATAGACAGTATAGGTGCATGGATGCTTCCAGAGCCCTAGGCAGAAGTTCGTATCATTCTCATTCCCTGGCACTCTCTACTGCTCTCCAACACTGAGTTATCCATATTCAGCACATACTTGACTTCCAGTAGGATTAGTCTGCTCACAGCATTAATATATTGAATTCGTTTATTGGTGGTGCTTAAATATAGGTTTAAGAAATGAGAGCACCATTTGGTGCTCTGAGGCTAATGAGGGTAGTCCCTGAAGAGCATCTAGTTCCTCCTGTGTGTCTTACCAACAAATGTCTGGAAGAAAAGGCCCCTGCCAGGAGGGTGGGAGGAAAGCAGCTACTCTTGTTGCTAGTCTGTGAACCTGACACAAAGTCAGCTAAGTGTGAATGTCATTGTGCTCTTCTGTCCTCCCCAGAATCTGCACGACGCTGCAGGATCTGGTCAGCAAAAAAATGTCACAAGCACTTCTGTGACATAAGTCTGTGAGCACATGGCAGGAGGACCAAGAGCTGGGTGAGAATGATGTCTTTCACCAAGAAGCAGGCACACCCATTTTCTTGCCACCTCCTGAAATCCACAGACACAGGAGGAAGTCTCAGCTTCCAGCAGAGGAGGTGCTTTACTGATGGAGACATCCAAACGACAAATCAGTGATGCCTCAAGCACCCACCAGCAAACATCTAACTCAGCATGAGAACAACAGGAGATTACAGTGGAAGAGTGTACAGCTGCCTTAACTCATGTAGAGATGAGGCATACCCACTGTACTGAATACTGCAGCAACAATGGTACCGTGCAGGAGTTACGCAAGCTACAACTACACAATTTGAAAGCAGTTGAGCCATATTAATTAGAACAACAAGTCTTGCTTTTAGTAGATGTCTCATCTCTGCTCCCTAGTCATTTCATAGAATCATAGGATGTCAGCGGCTGGAAGGGACCTTTAAAGATCATCTGGTCCAGCCCCCCTGCCAGAGCAGGACCACCTATAGGAGATCACACTGGAACACATCCAGACAGTTCTTGAATATCTCCAGAGAGGGAGACTCCACAAGTTCGCTGGGCAGCTGGTTCCAGTGCTCTGTCACCCTCACAGTGAAAAAAATTCTTCCTCAGGTTTACATGGAACTTCCTATGCCTCAACTTCAACCCACTGCCCCTTGTCCTGTCACTGGGCTTCACCAAGAAGAGGCTGGCTCCATCCTCCTGGCATTCACCCCTTATATATTTATAAATATTAATCAGGACACCCCTTAGTTTCCTCCTCTCCAAGCTAACAAGCCCCAGCTCCCTTAGTCTCTCCTCATAAGGAAGATGTTCAATTCACTTAATCATCTTTGTAGCTCTGTGCTGGACTCTCTCAAGCAGCTCCCTGTCCTTCAGGATCTGGGGAGGTCAGAACAGGACACAGTACTCCAGATGAGGCCTCACCAGGGCAGAGCAGAGGGGAAGGAAAACCTCCCTCGACCTACTAATCATAGCCCTTCTAATACACCTCAGAATGGCATTGGCCATGCTGGCCACAAGAGCACACTGCTGGCTCATGATCATCCTTCCATCCACCAGGACTCCCAAGTCCCTCTCCCCTTCACTGCTCTCCAGCAGGTCAGTCCCCAACCCATACTGATACGTGGGATTGTTCCTTCCCAGGTGCACAATTACACACTTGCCTGTCTTGCACTTCATTAAATTTCTCCCTGTCCAACCCTCCAGCCTGTCTAAGTCTCTCTGAATGGCAGCACAACTCTCTGGTGTGGCAGCCATTCCATCCAGCTTGGTGTCATCAGCAAACCTGCTGACAGTGCACTCCATGCCCTCATCCAGGTCATTTCTTAGTCTTTTCCTTTTGGCTAGACCATGCTTTAGACACACTTCGATGAAAACTGAATCAAGGTGACTTGAGCTCCTGAAATGTTGTATCAAAGACTTGAGCCAGAGAAGATGTGGCATAAATAAGTCCAATACTGAGAAGATCAGTTCTGGCATATTTATTTTTTAAAGCCTTAGTATTTGGAAGTTGTTGCAGGAAAAAATGGCTCAGCTCACATTGTACTGCCATATTCTAACCACATTCTTTAGAAGAGCTGCATTACGTAATAGGTGATAATTAAAACCAAAATAAGACTGTTATTTTTCTAATTAAGTTTCATAACTTGTGTGGGGATAACTGCATAGGAAAGCATTTGCTACATGGCATCCACAATAACTGTTTCCAAGTGAAACACCTGGAAAGGGCTACTTGCAGTCTTAGAAATACATTTCAGTATTTGACCACAAAGAGAAATAACATAAAGTCATCTGTGGAGGGGCACAGTGTTCTCCTGGAGATAGGTGAATAACAACTTTGTGGTGGTTTGGGAGTTCCCTGCCCCCCCACACTTTGTAAAATCACCCAGACAGACTCAACCAGCTGGAAGTTAAGGACTGAAGCTATATTTACAGCTCAGCACAATGTACAAGTAGATATATACACTATATACAGGAATATTTACAGAAATATACAAGGTAAAGGTAATACAGAAACACAACACCCCTTCTAGAAATCAGAGTCCCCAGGAGGGGCTCCCAACCACCCTTCCACCTTCTTCCCACTCCTCTACCTTAGGCTTTGGGTTATGCACAAGGTGAGTTTGGAGGATCAGCCAGGGGGGTTAGAAGCAGAGTAGTTAGTTAGGTTAGCAGAGAGGAGAAGACACACTGGCTCCTAGAGTGACCAAGAGACTCTGTGAGAGAATGTCTTATCTATGTTTGTGTTCTCAAACCAGCACGAACTTCCTTGCAGAAAGCTGTCACTTGGAGCAGTGACACTAGAGCAGGTCACCTCCATTCACACAGTCATAAGCCCCACTTTCCACCACCCAAGCATGCAGGGACAGACAAGCAACATGCCTGCCAGGAACAAGAAGCAGGCAGGTTGGAGCTCTGGGACAGAGGAGAGGTTGATTAAGGGAAACAAAACTGGGTTTCTTAACTCCAGCTGTAATTGCCCAGGATTGATACTGCTGCAGTGCTGGATTAGCCCCAGCTCTGTGGCAGGATACTGTTACTCATGGCATACAGTTCACTTGATGAGACTTTCCTACACACTACATTATCCACCCTGAGCTTTCAATCTGAGTTGAAATGCTGCAATTATGATTCTTAAAAAACTTTAAAAAAAAAAAAATTGTCTTTTTAACCCTAGTAGGCTTAAACACTGAGACCCCAGCTCTCCACCTGGCACTGTATCCTTGGAGGGAAGCAGGCCAACAGACTATTTGCAGGCCCACCACTGGCTTATAATGCATGAAGTGACAACTCTTCTTTTTGGTGGTGCTGGTGGGGAATAGTTTCAACTTTGCCATAATAGTCAGCCCAAAATAGACTGAAAGCTGCCAGGCAAATGGTTCATAGCTTGAAGTATTACTGGTACTTTCCAGATCACGTAATTCTGCTTTCCCTGGGTCATTCCTAATGCATTACATGCATATTGCATGACTGCCGAGGCAGCAGGACAACAAAAGGTTTGCCAAGGCTGACTTCTTCCCTTCAAGTTCCTGGGACTTCTCCCCTCTCACCTCCACAAAACACAAATATGGCAAGTGAAGCTGAGGAAATGTGCCAAGATTTAAGTGTCCCTCTAATAAAAAGAGGCCCAAATTCTTCCATCAAACAGTCAAAATTTCCTTTATATCCTCAAAAGGCAGGAATTTTGTGCCTCTGCAGTTCAACACAGGAGCTGTTTTCAACGTCTCAGAGAAATCATGAGGGGTACGTTGCCAACAGCTTGCTCTTTAGTGAGCTAGGAAGTGCTTAATGGTGACTTTTGACTAGCAGAAGATGTTTGTTAAACAGTCAAATTGCTCTATAGAACTCTAAAAGGAGTGCAAAGTCAACATCCTAGTTCTTAAGAGACAGCCAGCACATATTTGCCTGTGAAGCAGGTGCACAGCAAGATATGCGGGTAAGTCACTACTGAATTTGCAGCCCATTTTTATCTGTGGACAGCAGTTAGAAAGATGTAATGGAAAATGTAAGAGCCATATAGATTTTTAAAAAACAAATAAATACTACTAGTGACTCAGGATTCAGTTCTTGCTTAGACAAAGCTGCTGAGTTTTCAAATCTGTTGCATACAGCAGCACACAGATGTTGATTAGATCCAAATGAAATTGGAGGCTTCGAACTATCCCTTTCACACCCAAATTAATTCTGTAAATAAATAAAAAGAAAAAATTGGAAAAGCACAATGTCAAGTGCACAAGAGCCCTTTTCTTACAGCTAAACCTGATGATGAAATAAAGTATTTCTCACAGTCCAAGGTAAAATCCCACTGACTCCAACAAACCAGAATTTTACTCTATGGTCACTGACTGACATTTTTAACTATGGTTTCAAATACTGTCATTGACAGTCTGTGGACTAATGCAGACACTGAGGTGCTCTCATTTTTATTACATTTTGTTATTTGCATGCACAACAGTTAAGAAAACAGACTTTGTTTTGCCCTTTGCATTTGTACAGTTAAGCTCAGTACAAGGCCAAGTTTGTTAAGCTCACATGGTTTAGTGGTGAACTTGGCAGCGTTAACAGTTGGACTCTATGATCTTTTCCAATCAAAATGATTCTAAAGTGGCTGCCCTGTCAACAGACTCTTCCAACTGATGTTTTTCAGTAAGGTCATGTTACTTATTATAAGTCTGCAAAGACTAATTTCTAAATACTTAATTCCTGTTGCAAAACCAAGTGCTTAATAGCAATATTACTTGAGCTACTCATTAGTCACTCATTTGAAATGACCTTAAATTTGTATTTTCCTTCTAGAGAAACCTCAGATTTTTCACAATGGAAGAGAAACAAGGAGACTTTTCAATGGGATACCATTAATCAAATCTTGCAGGCTTACGCCCCAAACATTTTATTATTCCACACCACGGCAAAACTCTGGCATCAGGCTTTACTTGAGTAAGAATTTGCAGAATTTAATCCTAGGCAGATAATATTAAAGCAGAAGATAACTAAGTATCTCACAAAACCTTGAATCTACTAAGTCTCTCAGTTTTATCTGTATGGTGGCAAGTGTAGTCAACCAAAACCTGTAGCACAGAGAGTGGTGTGTTCATCCTTAACACAGCCATCTTAAGGCTGGTTCCTCATTCCTCTGTGTAGAGACCAGTCCCAAACAGATTGAGTAAAGGCAGCCCTGCTGTAAAACTTCCAGTTCAGTAAATTAAGACCATCACATTCTTTGCTCTATAAAAAGCCCTATGGAATTAGTTCAAGATCTCTTTCCTTGCCATAAGGAAAAAATAGCAGATGGCATTGAGTTCTAACAACCAGTTAGAAATGGCAGAGGGACCACAGGAGGTAAGACAACACTCTATGGCAGGACAGAGGGCTCCTTAACAAGGAGGTGAAATTCTTCCCAGGCTTTGAGAGTTCAGCTTTAATGACTTCTTCCCCCAGGCAGCAGGAGATGGGGAGTGTATGTGCGTGGGGTTGTCAATGAGCAGATGAGAAAGAGGTGGCACGAAGGGAAAAATCTGCCCTTATTAAAAATGGTACTGTCCAAATACAGAGGAGGCACAAGGAAGGACTAAGATTAACAAGAAAATTCAAATTTAAACTATCCCTTCAAGGCAAGTATCTTTAGACTTGAAAAATTAACTACAGAAGGCTTGGACATGTTCCCAGGACTTGTTGCTGAGGGGAGCAGAATTGTATGGCTTTAGAATAAAGCAGGAGTTAATTGGCTGAAAAACAGTCTGTGGGTGTCATGCTTTGCCTGTGCTGTTAGTATGTGAATACAAGGGCAAAATCTGGCTCACCAGTGGCTTTGGGTAGTTAGATATACATTTCCACACCCAGTGCTGCCAGATGTTGTGTCTCCCTGTGGTCTCCACTGCCCTCCCTCTGTAACCACTCTCCTCAAGCAGCTGCGTGGTATCTAAATGACCTGTGTTCATTTACACAATGAGTCTTTGAGGCGATAAGAGAGACATTAGCTAAAAACCTCTATGGCAAGGAAATTACTAGAAAAAGTTAAAAAAACCCAAAAACATACTGTGTTACTTCTGACATTACAAAGCACATGTTTTAATAAGACTCCAGGGCCTTTCACTTAAGGTGAAGAGAGGTCTTACTCAGATCACCCAAAGCCAAAATTTGACTCACCTGTCTCCTTGCTTTTTCCTCAAGGTAGGAGGAAGGCTTGCTCAACAGACCACACAGATGGACACAGAAGATACAGAATACACTTTTGCTCACATAAACAAAACACCTGTAGTGGAGGGATAATTAATTAATGTGAGACAACATTTTAANTACCTTGTTGACCACAGGTTGCAAAGGGCCAGGGTCTCCAGACTCAGTGGCTCCAGGTTCTTCGTTCTCTTTCCTGCAGTTGCTTCTCCCCAAAACAGAGGGAGGGAGAGCAGAAAAACATGTCTGGGCAAGCCGGGACATGTATAAGCCTATTTTGGCCTGCTTAGGCCTACCACAACAACACCTTAGTCTAATCCAGAGCACAGCCCAAGTCATGGAGGATGGTTAGAGGACAGAAACACTCAGTTCACTGTTCCATTCCTCACCACCTTGGTTCTTGCTGTGTGCCTGTGGTAGTTTGAGGAGGGCCCAGGTCCCCTTCAGAAAACTACAAAGTCCTGTCCCAGGATACTGTAATATTCTATTCTGCTTTCTGGTATGATAGCTTATGAGGCAGTGCCTGGCTGATATTGCTCTTCTCCTCTCTGCCATTCCTCTCTTCACTACTTCTCTCTGGGAAGGAGCACACGTCCCTATTTATCTCAAGGTTTGTGCAAGGAGATGGCTTCTAGCTGCCAGAGAATTTTCCACTGCATCATGCAGCCTCCTGAGGCCATGTAGGCCTAAGGCTGAGAGGGCAATTTTGGCCTACTCTTAGGCCTGCTGTGGGTGGAAAGGATGGAGGATTTCTGGAAGGTTTTAGTCTGATAGACTTGACCTAGCTTCTGATGTATTCATTCTACACGATTGCCTTTTGGATATATGCACTAGCAAATAGAATCTCCCTTCGAACTTCCAATCTGTGTGCAGTATCTTCATTCTCACTCTTCAAAAGAACTAAGTATCTGTCGCAGAGGGGGTAATTAGCTACTGCGAGGCGATATTATAAAAATATTAATATATAGTTTATTAATATTAAATAATCGGAACTCACACCACCCCGACCACCATTTAATAATAACAATAATAATAACAATAATAACAGGCTCTTTGCAACGT